>PVJH01004808.1:0-120453 GCA_004026705.1 Nesogale talazaci | reverse complement strand
TTGTGCTAATGTACTTCTTTTATTCAAAAGTATTCAAAGCCATGATTTTTGCAAAAATTTATGAAGCTTAAAGTCTTTTTTTTCTTTACTAGTGTTGAAACATGAGTAGCGTGAATTTATAGATTTGTAAATAGTCTTACACTTCAGTAACTCTAATAGGCAATACCTAGTGGCTATAATTCTTATTTTGCTGTAATATTGGCATGATGCTGGGTTGGAATAGTCTTTACTACCATTCATTCATTGAGAACTAGAAGCTGATGATGTTAAATATATGATGTGTAATTCTTTCAGGTATGCTTATCCCTGTTTTATAGACAGGAAATTTGAAGTTGAGAGAAAACTCCCTGCAATAATTGCCAAACGTTTCAGACAAGCTTTCTATAATGGAGATAAGTTTAAACTTATAACTCCCTGGCAACAAAAGTTGTACTCTGAAAGACTGCATTCTGCTTTCTTTGCTACTTGACACATCAAATTAATTGTCTCAATGGCTCTTGATTTGTAGAAGGAGTTCATAAGGCAGACATTTATAAAACCATCTAATAAAAGTCAAATCCTAGACACAGAGTACACACTATGTTTTATTGCTCTCACAAGATGACTGGAAATTTATATGTGCTACATACATTGTACTAACAAATAGTTACCTATAAATTAGCTTCATTTTAATCAATATCTAGAAACGTGCCACAAAGTCCCTGAAAAGCCCCCCAAACAGACTTCAGGCTAGGAGGGGCAGCTCCCAGAATTCCCTCAGTAACAGTGGGGAGATAGTCATAAAGGTCAGCAGACAGACTTGGAGTTATGTATGCTTTTTTCCTTTTTGCTTTCAGTCTTTCCTTTTTGTTTGGTCTCTGCTATTGTTGGTTTGCCTACCTATATAAGGTACGCATGGAAGCAAGCTCAAGGGGAAAGCAAGAAAACTAAGGTCCCCGGGAGTTGGTGGGAGAAGGTGGAAAGGGATGGGAGTGGTGAGCAAACAACTCCATAGACAGGGCATAACTAGGGACTTAAAATTAGCAGCAAGAAGGACTTACAGATCTTGGGGGTATTGGAGCAACAATAATCGAGCTGAGAGGAATTAGTAAGAGGCAGAATTAGGGTGAGCATGAGGGTGGGATAGGAGGAAGGTAAAAGGAAATGGAGGAAATATCTAGAAAGCAAAGCTATGGATATAGATTGTGGCATTCATGTTCTCATGTGTCAATTTCATGATTGGGAGTCTAGGGGAGGAGTCTGGAGATAACCAATGAGTAGCCAATGAGGCCTTTGTGTGAGCATGGTTTTCTCCTAAGAATTCTGGGAAGTCTCGCGGTGTTTCCCATTTGGAGAAGAGAAACTTGACTGTCAGTCTCTTGGAGTTGGTCTACTGAGAAGATAAGATGGGAGCATGCTGATCGATCCTGATTGCTGGAGAATGGAGGAGCTGATGGAGCTTGAGCTTGCCTTGATGGAGCCACACCTCTGGGATTGGCGAAGCCATGTGGAGATTTCTGCCAGTGCTGAGATGCTTGGGAAGCTACGGGGAGACACCTGTCAGCACTGAAATGCTTCTATTGCCACCGGACACACAAGCCTCTGCACCCACTGACCTGTGATTGTCCTGGTGTCATCGCAGGTGCTTTGTAAGTCAGAAAGAGACTTTATAGACTGGTATCAAACATATGAGCTAATATCAGACCTATGACTTTGGACTGGACTGGGTTGGGATGCTTTCTCAATGTTCCATTCCTCTTGGATATAAACCTTTCCCTTATATTCATATGTGTGTCAAAGAATTTGTTTCTCTAGTCTACCCGGACTAACACATAGATATATAAGCATAGGTGTTATATATGTAAATACATTAATTCATAAAAATAGAGGTACTGGTCAGGTGAATATATTTATATAGTAATATACTGAGGTAGTGGACAGACTTCAGATCTCTGCTCAAGTGCTGCCTCAATGCAAGAACACTTTGTTCTAACAAACTGGCATTCTGTGATTTCACCCTCCTGGTACAATCACTGAAGAGAAAATGGGTACATAAACAAATGTGAAAAGTAGATGGAGCCCGGCTATCAAAAAATATAATGTTTGAGGTCTTAAATTAAAGTGACCAGACACCCTGCTTTTGGTGGGGCAGTCCTGATTTTAAACATTTTTTCCAGCATCCCACAGTGTTTTAAAAAGTTCCGATTTTGGGAAAGAATGCATGACAAGTTAGGGAACAGCGCGAGAATATACCCCCTCTAACCCCCGCCCCACCCCTGTCAATTGTGTCCTGCTTTATCAATGTTAAAATCTGGTCACTTTATAAGGCTAGCAGTTAAACAAGCTTTCCTCTAGCAGAGAAACAACAAGACCACAGGGAAGAAGCACACTCGCCTGTGTGATCATGAGATATTGCCGAACTGGGAAATAGGCATTAGAAGACCACAAACAAACAAATGAACAAACAAAACATATTGTTGACAACAAAGAAGGTCAGAGCAAAGACCCCAAACCCAATAGAGACAATGGGATACGTCCTCACAGAAGAGTCACAAGGAAGAAATGAGTCAACCAAGGCACAGTATACATAATTGAAAAACAAAATCCCTCTGGTTTCTTGAGGATTCCTTACCACGACTGTCCCCCAACCCCATCATGACCCCAGTGCAGCTTTTCACTGCAAGCTAGACTGGAGTATGTGCACAGGTACAGATGAGAGATAAGAGCGCCTATCACAAGGAATCTGGGAACAATAATGGGAGTAGTAATACCAGAGGGTAGGGTGGAGCTGGGGAAGAATAGTGGAGAAAGAGGAAACCAATTGCAATGATCAACACATAATCATGACACCCCTCCCCCCTCGGGAGGACAAATAATAGAATCCATGAGGAAATGAAATAGAGGTCAGTGTAAGATATGAAAATAGTAATACTTTATCATTTATCAAGGAGTCATGAGTGGAGGGGGAGGGTAAAAAGAGGATCTCAATGGAAAGAAGATATTTTGAAGTGGACAATGGCAAAATATGTACAAATATGATTGATACAACTGATGCATGCATTGTTATAAGACCATAAAAAACCTCCAATAACATGAACTTTTTGTTGGTTTGTTTGTTTTGGGGGGGGTATCACTGCCCTCTGGTGGTCGTGGGAGCTACCCAGTGCTGCTCCTGAGAGCCGCTGCTGAATTTGAACTGCCAAGCCCACGGGCTGCAGTCCCACACTCAACCACTTACGCCACCAGGGCTCAGCCCAATAACATGAACTTTTAATCATAAAAAAAAATGTGCACCAGTGAGTAATGCCGAAGCCGGGTGTTAGTATTTAGAAGAGAATAGAATGAATTAGATAATAATGATATCTACATAAACAGTTCCTGTAGACTCAGATGTACTTTGAAGTTTTTTCTTCTTCAAATTTAAGTGGCAATTTTGAGATTACCTATAACCCCCAATGTGGTCCTATCATGTGTCCCTATGGGTTACTGTTTCAGCAGGATGCCATTCATTTCCATCTCCTACCTTGGAGAGAATGGAGAGATGAACTGGCTCTCTCTTGCCCAGGTAATGGTGGGGGGAGGAAAACTCTTCACTTCACAGGGCAGGGTCACCTCTTCACCAGCAATGACAGAGATCTCAACAGGCTTCTCCTGTGAAGGTCCTCGTTGGTCTCCAAACACCCTGGGCCTTACTAAAATAAAACAGGTATGGGGGAAGGATAGAGTGCATTAAAAATGACAGCATTTATTTATAAACAAAGATACCACATATTTCCAAAGTTCCAAGGCATATTCAAATTCTCTCTTTAATATGTTTATGATGAAAGGTAACAGAGAAAAACAAACCCAACAGGACAGATGAAAAAAAATTCTTTCAGCTTTTCACAGCAAAATACAATGGAGGGCTTAGCTGCAAAACCCTTTCTAAAGTCTGCAATCTGCAATGTAACCCCTCAAGGCAGAGCACTAACCAAAACATAGCTGAGGTTTGGCTTTACTTGGGATTTTAATTAACTGGTGTTTCTAAAGCTGGTTGGGTGCAAGGAGCATTCTCCTTGGGAAAAACACCATAAATTTTTTTCCGAAAGACTATACAATTACCCTGCCTTAAAGTGAGAGCCCAAGTAGAGGAGATTTTGGTTGGCAGCAAGAGTGCATTCTTCTAAAAAACATAAGCCTAGGGGAGCGGTTCACTTTAGGGGTACAGTCCTTTGGTAACATTACTTCGAGAGGACTGTGAGTTTGGGCCATGATCAGATGGTGCCAATGAAAAACATTGCTCCAGGGGCTCTTACCATAGACAGTCAGCTGCACTTTCCTCTTGGCATAGCCTGCTGCATTGGTGGCGATGCAGACATACTCCCCACTCTCCTCGCCTTCAGGTGACACCACGTACAGACTGCCATCCGCTCCAGCAGAAAACTTTGCACTGCTGGGGGGAATTAGCTCTCCTTTCTGCAAAGCATAGGGGGAAAGTAGGTTTTAACATAATAAGGGAGTGACTTCACATCTGGCAGAGAAAGAAAAAAAGGAGGAAAAAGAAAACAAAGCTTTCAAAGGGAGACAACACTAGATGTTTTCAAATGTCAACTTGAAGAAAGTTATATATGAGGTAAGGAGGGTTATGTTTCTCCTTACGAAGCTATGTCTCCTTCCTTCCAGAGCCACTAAGCTGTGAGACGTGTGATAACAATGGGCAGCAGAATGAGCACTCGTGGTATGACTCATGTTGCTCTGAGGTCTTATAACAAGCGAACTAGTTTAATGTTCTCCACCACCTGTACAAGGAGAGGCCTTGAGCACTGAGAGAGAGTAAAGTGTCCAGGATCATAGCTTGTCAGAGTTAGAACTGGGTTTGAAACACACTCAGTCAGACTCTGGAACCAAACTCAACCTTTGTACTGGACTGCAGCTCAGAGGTCCACCTGAGAAAGGAAATTCATCTCTGTAATTTATTTAAATGCATTTAACTTATGCTAAGGGATAGAAACAGCATAGTTTGAGTATTGACATCACCAGGATTTTGTGTCCAGAAAACAGTATAGCAAAAAGTTAACCTTTTTATTTAATTTACAGATATTGACCTCTGTTTCTTTATAGGTGAGCGATTTTTAGATCTGTGGCGGTTGCATGGATGATCCCATAGAGCCGAGTAGAACTATTCCATAAGACTTCTAAGGCTGCAATTTTTGACCAGAGCTCTTTCTCCTGAAGAGCTGTCGATGGCCTCAAACCACTCACCACTGAGTTATAGGCTAAGTGTTTGACCACTGCACCATCAAAAAACCTTCAGAGATTTCTATGTAGATAAAGGCAACTGGAATACTAAAATATTGTTTAACGTAATACCAATAAAATGCCACATTTCATTGTGAGGGAATAATTTTTTATTATTCTCTATCTTGTTGATTTAAATGAATCCTCACAACATATGCCATCTTTAGGGCTAATGAATGATGGAAAAGACTTCCGCAGGAAATGGGTTTCTCTTCACTGCAAGACTGCATGTAAAAGATGTACAACTGCATGAGGGACACAAAGTGTGGACGGGATTGAATTGGGTCCCTGAAAACTATGCTGAAGTTCTAACCACTAGTAGCTATGGATTGCCATTGTTGTTCTTGGGTGTCACCAAGAGGGTTTCAACTCACAGTGACCCATGTACCACACAATGAAACACTGTTTCACCTCATACTCAAAGCTTTGTTGGAACCGATCATTGCAGTCCCTGTGTCACTGCATCTCACTGAGGGCCTTCCTTTTTCTTTCATTTGGTCACCCTGTACTAGAACAAGTATGATGTCCCTTTTCAAAGACTGGTCCTTCCTGATAACATTTCCAAAGTATTTAAGATAAAATCTTACTGCTCTCACTTCTAAGAAGCATTCCAGCTGCAATTCCTATAAGATAGCTTTATTTGTTCTTCGGGCAGTCCATGGAATATGCATAGTCTTCATAAACAACATAATCAAAGGTACAGAGTTTTGTATGCTCTTTTAAAAAATTTATTTACTGTCCAGCTGTTGCAAACCTATGGGTCCATTGAAAATATGGTAGAGATCAGGCACACCTTAGTCATCAAAGTGACATCATTGTTTTTGAACACTGAAATGGTTTAAGCAGTGTATTTTCCCAATGCAATATACCTTGTAATTTCTTCTCTATTATTTCCATGGGCAACAATAAAATGAACTTTTATGAAAGTAAAATGAAATCTTTGACAACATCAGTGTTTTTCCCTTTATTCTGGCATTGGGTAGTATTCAGTCATGAGGACTTTTGATTTCTTCTTGGATAGGGATAACCCTTACTGAAGACTGCATTTGGATCTTCATCAGTGATATTTCAACCCTTCATTTTCTGCAAACAGGGATGGATTATCTGTACATCATAGATTGTTGATGACTGTTCTTCCAGTTCTGAGGGTACATTCTTTCCAGCAAGTCTGGCTTCTTGGAGAATGTGCTCAACATATAGATGAGAAATATATGCATTAAAAGAATATAACCTTCTCACAGCTGTCCTGATTTTAAGCCACGTAGCACTCCCTTATACAGATTGAACAATTCCTGTTTGTTTTGTGAATATGTTTTGCATGAATATAATTAAATGTTCTAGAATCCCTATGCCTCATAACATTGCCCAGAAGTTCTTGTGATCCACATTGTTACAATGAGATGCTTTCACATAGTCGATAAAACACAGGAAAACATCTTGATCATGAAGCTTTGATCATGACTGTGTACTGTGACCAATCATAATTGTGCAGCAGTCAATAAAGTGCCCTGAACAGGGAAGTCCCATGGGTTTCTTGGATGGTGAAAGAATCTTTGCACAGAAGACGTTGGTACATGCCTGTGGTTCTGGCATCTCTATACTGAGATCCTGACCAAACTTCATCCTATAGGTCTCTTCATTTTCATGCAATAATATTGGCAGACATTCTCCACGAATATTGATTCATTCCAGTGAATTCTTGATACCAAAGGGAACCAAAGGTAACTTGGGAAGTGATTTCTATAGACTTGAGAAGGAGAGGAGAGAGAGAGAGAGAGAGAGAGAGAGAGACAAAGAGAGAGAGAGCCAGAGAGAGAGAGAGCCAGAGAGGAGGAAGGGAAGCTGGTCAAGGGCGTCACTGGTTTGGTTTCGGATGTGGAATCATTGAATTTTGAGTGTGGTAACAACAGTTAGGGCACTTGACTGCCAGTGGAATGGTTGGAGATTTGAGTCTGCACAGAAACACCTCTGAAGAATGGCCTAGTGACCCAGTGCCCCATGCAGCACTGTTCTATTGTGATACACATGGGGTTGCCATAAGTTGGATTTGATTTCATGGGAATTGGTATGGGATTCGAGTTCAGGTATGACTGATGATATTCAAACATTTTTGTTGAGCACATAGCATAAGCACACAAACTGTTGTCACCAATGCAGTCTTATGGCATCTTTGTGTGTCAAGGTAGAATTATATTCTTAAGATTTTTCTGTTCCCAGGTCTTTATTACAAAGTTCTTTTTGGTAGCCTCAAAATGCCAGGATTTTGTTTGGTAGCTGACAACCCAGGGATTTAAAAAACATCACTAGATATGCTGTATACCTTTGACCAGATGATGGAAGGTTTGGGAATTCCACTTGCTTTACAGGGTAAAGTTACTGGAACACCTTCGATTGTGCTGAGTATCTGCTGCCCGTGCTGAATGGTTGGCAGAACTGCAAAAGCAGGCAAGAATGGGAATGTGAGTACCTGTTCTTCCATTTAGCCCCATATGTTTAAAGATGAACATTTTCAGTATTTAATGTTTGTAAAAATTAACGAAGATGAAATCTCTTTTGAAAGAAACCTAGAGGAATTCGTTAATAAATGTGCTAACCAAAGAAGAAAATACAATTGTCATGATCAGGAGAATTTTAAGAAAGATATAAACAAATAGCAAATGGTGTACAGAAAGTTGACCTTTCTAGTTAACCTAACAGATGGCTAAAGGGAATTAATTTTCCGGGGAAAATAAGAGAGAATCATAGCCTGAGAGTTATACAGGTTATATAGCTTTGAATGGCATTACTGATAAGAGTTGCAGTGAGTGGACTTAAATCCACCTATAGATAAATGCGCTGTTTAACCATCACATATTAAATATTAAGTATTTGTCAATACAATACACATGTTACTAACTAAACTACTGCCCTAACATTTTAAAGAGGACCTATTATTTTAAAGGATGTGGGAGATTTACACTTTACAAATTGCATGGAGAATTCTTAATTATTGTTCGGTAAGAAGACTAGCATCACTTTCATTTTTACAAAGCAACTGAAGAATTCAGTTATGTAAATATAAATAAAGGAAAACGAAAGATTGCTCATCATTTCATTCTGGGGGGCAAAATGTATCAATTCATTTTGTGTTTGAAATGATGGTTTTCTTTAAAGAAATCCCTATTCATGAAAATCCCTTGCACAGTGCAAAGGACACAATAAAAGCCCAATAAATACCAGTACATTTTCTTCCTGTACTCTGGGAAGATGAGGCTGACCTTAGAGCTTCATTGCTCAGTCTTTTGCCTTGAAGCTTGATTGTTGCCATAGCTCCCCTGGAGGAGATGTTTGCCCTGGTAACAGCTACCTGAGGCTTCAGTAAAGAAACTCCCTTGGAAAGTTTAAGTTTCCTACACACTCATATTTTCCTATGACTGGATGTATATTTAGATAATTTATTCTTAAGGAGTTGGCAGCATATTTCAAGACTTAAATAAGAAATGCCAGGCTACTCTCTAATGCAAGTCATTTAATTTCTAGAACCATAAAGCAGTCGACTTTAACTGTGTTGTCAATTTGGGGCAGCATGGAATAAGCCATTTTTATAAATGCAAAGTGAGTTGACAGCTATAAAGAAAAATGACAAATTCAAGCTAGAGTTTGACAATAAGAAGACATTTAGGTATAACAAAACAATTTCTTCAATGATAGTCAATCTATAGGCACCAAAATCACAATTAAAATCTTTTGTCATTTTATAATCTGTGTTCATTCATTTGTTATAGAACTAGTTAGAGGCTTTGATGACCATTCTTAAAAAAAGTAGTGAAAGAATGGCAATACTAATCAACATAAATTTGCAGCCACTAGAGAAATGAGTGCCTCATCACAACCAACTCAAGACTAATACATTGACTACAGAGGTCTTTGTTTACCAAGCATGAGTTTGTAATGTTCTATTGAAAAGAGTTTTCTAATAATGAGACACTGCTTCATGATAGCAAAAATGATTCACTCTTTTTTTTGCACCTTTCTCATTTAGCAGATATCACAAATAATTGTCATTTTAACATATATTCATATTTAAGTTCAGAATATCTTCTTGACACAATAATCCAGGCATGTGATACAGATCAAATGGAAGATTCAAGGTGGAGTGGTGGGGGTAAAGAAGAGGCCTTCTCAAACCAATCATTATGCATGTTTGGAAATCCAGGATCTGCTCATCTGTAAAAATACTTAGTAGTATCCAGAGCTGACAATAGCTGTTGATGCCTTTATAACTAATTTGCTGTTGGTTTTGGTATTTTATCAGAATACTATTTCTTCAAGAATATTCCATGAGCTTTGGTGAATACTCAGTAGAAGGCTAAAAGTGAGAGGGTTTGTTTAAAAGGAAAAGTAGATATGATGGAGGAAGACAATCTTCATCCATGTCATTTTCTTAACCAACAAGACAAAATTTAGAAACTACTGGATTAAGTGATTCTCCAATTCATGCACTAAAGAAAGATCAAATTAACTACTAAAAGATGAATGTTCTATGCTACTTTATTTCTGCAACATTTGCAGTCCTGAACACAAAAATCATTTAAAATATTACATATTTTAAAAAGAAATGCTATAAATCCTTTGAAGGAAATACACAAAAAATTATGACAATTTCTTAAACTATGTTACTTATTTTTGAGAGGTGTACAGTTGGAAATTGGTAGTCACGAATGGGAAAAGAATGCTTCTGGATTTCCCTATTTGTGACCTTTCTTTTAACCTGCCAGAAGATTGGTGCATAGGAAGGTGACTGTTAGAAGATGCTAGCTGAAACACAGCTGAAACCATTAGTAAGGGCATGCTCCTTTGCTCAAAAGGAAATAACAATTTGGGCTGGCTAAAAATATTAAGTCCCAACTTGCAGAAATTAAAATGTATTTTTAAACATAATTGTCTAAGGGTGGAGTGCGTTTTATCAATTAAGAAACCACTGACAAAAGCTCTTGGCTACTCTTGGCTAGTGACTGCTTGGGTTGTCTTTCCAGGTTCATATAAAAGGAACATCTGGAAATAGCATTTACCATATCAACACTATCAACATTGCTCAAGAATAAGGATGACAATTAAAATGCTGATCTCATTTCTTATACTTAATAGCAGTAGCATGAGTTGGTTTCGCTATATTAACCATGCTTTAACATGGCTTGGAAGCCACACAGCGGGTGGGTGTCTTACCGTGCACATCCACAGAGGTGGTTTTGTTATTGGTCCCAGCAACATTCGTGGCCACGCAGGTATACTTGCCTCCATCCTGAAGACGAACTCGTTCAATATGGAGGCTCCCATCACTGCGCACAGTGATATAAGGATTTTGGACCAACTTAAAAAAAAAACAGTCATTTTAATATTTTTAATGGTCTAAACCAAATATGGTCTGTTTGTTGTTTTTTCTTATGACAGATGGGTTAAAAATACATGTCTTACAGTAAAGCACAATGTGTGTGAACTGTTTCCCAAAGTGGTATTATTGTGTTATATCTTTGTGTACTATAAAACATTATGCGTATTAACACGAGGGAGTCCAGGGCAGACTGGAAAGAAAAAGAAAAGGCAACATTACTTGTTTTGTGTTTCAGTAGCACTCAAAATCCTAGTTCCACGTCTAGCTGAGATTGTTTTTCTGCAAGAAGAACTTACTATTCCAAAGAAGGAATTTTGTATCTTGGCACATAGACAATCATTGAAAAGGAGAGACGTCCTTCCGCTCAACACCCACCCTGTCATATTGCAGATACATAGAGTAGAGAGCACTGCCGTGCATGAAGACTGATGCATAAAAATCTCACCGCAGGAGAGCTGACATAATGATCGAACATCTCTATTATAATGTTAAATTATGAGATCTCAGCATGAAAGAGCACCAAATGAACTTTGAGGTGCACTTATTATTTTGTGAGATTACTAAGTTTTCCATATTTGTATTCAGATGTGAAAATTCTACATTTTCCTCTATGTATCTGACTGACCAAGAGTACAAATACTTGAAGAAATGAGTGTGAGAGTCTCAATACTTCTGGAAGATAGAAAAATTACTCCGAACAAGGGAGACAATTCATTGCCAGATAGAGTATATTCATGGGAAATTTTCATAGATATGCAAAAAGTTTTATATATTTTTTGTGGACATCACTGCCCCCTGGTGGGAGTAGGAGGCCAGCTTTGCTCCTGGAGAGCTGCTTCTGCATTTGAACCCGCCAACCCAGTGGGCCGCAGTCCTGCACACAACCACTATACCACCAGGGCTCAGCCCAAGTTTTATACCTCTTTATATTCAAAAATTAAATGCAGAAAATCATAACACAATAACAATCCATATTTTGAAATAGTACACACCCAAATCTATAAACTTTGTATTTATATTAATAAATGCTAATCTATAAAATATAAATTTATAGTAATATCAAAAGTTCATAATTTCTGGAAGGAAGCACATAAAAATATTGATGTGCTAAGAAAATTAGTGCAAATTTCAGATTCAATTCTTTCATGTATTTATTTATTTTTTTAGTTTTTTTGGCATCACTGCTTTCTGGTGGTGGGAGTAGGAGGCCCAGCCCCACTGCTGGAATTGAACCTCCATCCCAGTGGGCCGCAGTCCCGCGCACAACCACTACGCCACCGGGGCTCAGCCCCTTTCATGTATTTTATATTTAATTAAATGTCATATTGTGGAAATCATGCTACTGATTCTCTCTCAAATTATTAATTCCAAAATAATATGAATTCCATTTACATGTTAACACTGAAGTCAAGGAAACTATTCTGTGGACTTATGCATTTAATATTTCGATCTCACCAGAATACATTTCTTTCTCAAGAAAACCTGGGATGTGAGTACATGCATTTCATATGTTCTTACCATGGCTGAGTTCTTAATCCACCGCCGCTCTGGAATGGGGTTCCCAGCCAGTAAAATACAAGGCAGAGTAAGTTGCTGTCCTTCGATTACATTGGCCACCGAAGGGCTGATTCCAATAAGAGGAGCCACTGTATCAAAGGGAGCACAAGTACTTTCAGCTTGGTCTCACCCAATATACAGCACACATACCACAGGCCAAGACAAGCCCTAAAGAGGCTATGACAATTTGAGCTTTCAGAATCAAAATTTATCAATATCAATGTGTATGAAATTGAAGGGAGAGATAAGAACATCAGGGAGCAGGGAGAGGGGCAAGAAGACAAGCCATAGAGGAGGAGAATTAAGAGTCAGTCCGTCCTAGGAGGCGGAGGAGGGGAGGCTAGAAATAGAAAAATCCAGTAGATGGATTCTCTAAGAATTGAAAGCAACTTGAGGAAAAAGGCATTATCATCCAAACAATGGTTCTAAAATATTAATCAAAAAGCAGAAAGACACAAACAAAAGCAGAACAAGAGTTATTGGAGAAGTGAAGTCTAGAGAGGGTGCAGTAATAGCTCAGAAAGGCAAAGTGAGATGGACCCATATGGAAGGGCAAAGCAGCATTGTATTATACTGGTTTCTAGATAGCAAAGACTATACTCAACTGAAATCAAAGTAAAATCTCTAAGAAATTTTATCGACAAAATTTACATGGTTGAATAAAGAGAGGCACATGAGGAAATTTGGAGAAAGTTGTGAATCAACTGTTTATGAATAACAAATTCAAAAGGCTAGATTTTAAAATTATGCTAAATGAGATGATAATTTAAAAAATGTATTTCTGGAAGAGAAACAGAAGAATACTGAGCAATCAATGTAAGACTATAAGCATATTATGTATCAACTGTGTCATTTAATCAGTGGGAACAAAATAGATCATTCAATAAAATAGCTGAAAACAAAACTCTCACCACTTGGGAATAAAATTCACTATAAAGTAATTTATCTTTTATCACACAAAATATAATTTCATGTGAACTATACTATTTTAGTATGATTGTAAAGAAGACAACTAGAGAGGATCTCTCTGACTCTAAACATACACTCACATTTAAAGTTAATTTATCCAAATTCATCCTCATCATATCAGATGGAAAAGAGAGTTTGGATCAGATGTTCTCTAAGGTTATTGCCAATTCTACCATTAATGCAATATGAAATGAAATGCTGGAAGGAAAGAAGCCTAGTCTAATAATTATCTACTTGGTTGGTTGTTTGAAGTGGCACAAATAATAAGAGATGATCTAGTAAGTTATTGGGATGATTCTGAAGACTTTAGATTCTAAACTTTTAATTAATCTCACCAAGTCCTGTCACAGTTATTGCTGCCTGGGATCGGATCTTTCCAAAGAGGTTTTCAGCTTCACAAATATAGGTTCCTTTATCATTTGCCCACAAATCTAAAAATAAAAGATGAGTTATTCATTCAATACCATCTGTGAAGCATTAAGTACATGTCAGCCTCATTTTTCTCTTGCAGAGTGACCAGCCGGTTTGAACCACCAGCTTTCCAGTTTTCAGAAGAGTAAAAGGGATATTTAAAATATATTTTCTATAAAAAGAGGGAACTGAGCCTACTGGGATGAAGCTGGCTGGCTTAAAGGTATATGAGAATAGTTAGGAGATGACGTGAAGACTGTCAGCTGTAACAAGTGTGCGTATTTGTTTTGTATGCAAAAGAACAGCTAGGAAAAAATTTTAAACAGTCAAATGATTACATTTTTTGCAACTGTAAAATAGATTAATTTTTTTTTGCAGTAAAATATATTCAGGGTTTTTTTCTACTGAAAAAATTTCAACAGAGCTCCCAGGAGCAAAGGCTGGGCCTCCTACTCCCACCACCTGAGGGCAGTGATGCCTTAATAAAAAAAAAAATTAAACAGAGAAAAAATAAGCTTTACATCGTATACAGTTTCAAATTGTCTTAGATAAAGGCAATGATAAAGTTTGCACTGCTGGGTTAACCCAAGCCACACAGCTCCAGAGGTGTGCTAGGAAACTTAGGCAGTGTCCATTCAAAACAAACGTAATGATTCTTATGGAGAAGAGAGCTCAACACATCACCAGGCTAATAAGTTACACATTGCTTCTAACCAAGATCTTGTTAATCTTATCAACTCTTGGACTGATTTGTGAAGACATACAAAATACAACTGAGAACTAAGCCTATAATCACCAGCTTCTTTCAGGTAATTTAATCGAAGCATCCATGAAGTCATTACTGTTGTTTTTTTTTTACTCACTGTTTTTAAAAAATATTTCCTCTACTATTATATATTTTTTTGTTTCATTTGAACTCCCTCACAGTTGCTTCTCATGACCAACATTACCCTCCTCTGAGCCTCCCTTGTTCCCCTTGTCTCTCAACTATCCTTAAACTATTAGACTCATCATTCTGCATTCATATTGCTTTTCCTGCCCAGGAAGATTGGAATGTGGAGAGTGCTATCTATTTCTACTTAATCTATTCTCTCAGATTGCATATTGTTTTTCTACTTGAGTGAGTGACCACATACTTTTTTATGTCTGTCATCACCACAGAGCAACCACAAAACCGAACATTTAAATACTTTTAATTACATGATATTCTTTTATTTGCAAGTTTGGGCAACAGTTGTTTTGTTGTTGAATGCTTGAGTTGTTCAGACTCTGGGTGACCATTCGTATGGTAGAATCAAAGTATTGTGAGTTCCGTATCCTCACAATCCTGGCTCTGTTTCAGCCCATTGTTGCAGCACCAATCCATCTCATTACAGAGCTCCCTATTTTTCATCCATCCTCTACTTTATCAATTGTGATGTCATTTGAACAAGTGTCTCCTGAAATGTCCAAAGTACATGGGATGAAATCTGGTAGGAACATGGCTCTTCTTTCATGCAATGTTGTTTGTTCTTCTGGAAGTCCGTGGTGTATCTGATATTCTTTACCATAATTTATTGGCATAATTCTATGCCAAATTGCATCAGTTCTTCTCTGGTCTTCCTTATTCCTTGTCAAACTTTCACATACACATGAAGCAAGTATAGATATCCTGGCCGGGGTCAGGTGCCACTTAGTTCACAAAATTAAATCTTAACTCATCAACACTTTAAAGAGGTAGGGTGTGGCATATTTATCCAAATGCAATGGGTCCATCTTTTGATTTCCTGACTGCTGCTTCAGTGACTGTTGAGTGTGTATCTCAGTAAGCATGAACATCTGTGATCATGCCCATCCTTTCTTCATTTATTGTGATGTCATCTGTGAATTCAGCTCACAGGATTGAAGCTTTCTTTTCATTGGATTATACTCCATACTGAAGCCTGTAGTCTGATTTTCATCAGCAAGTGCTTCAAATACATTGGACTTTCAGCAAGCAAGGAGATATCATCTGTATATCACAGGCCTTCGAAACCTGATACCTTGTTCTTCTTTGTAGAATTTAGCTTCTCAGATTTTTTGCTCAGTATACAGATTTAATATGTATGGTGAAAAGATAAAGCCCTTTCACATATCTTTTTTGATTTTAAACTATGCATTATTCCCTTGTTCTGTTCCACCAACTGCTTCCAGGTCAATGTACAGGTTTCACTTGAATATGATTTTCTCCTGGAACTTCCATTCCATCCAAAGTTACTCAATTTTTAAAATGATACACATAGGTGATTATTTGCACTTCTATAATAAAATACAAAGGAATATTTTTCTGGTAATTTTGCTTTCAGAAAAGATCTGTCTGATATCAGTGTTGGTATTTCTCGTCCCAAGAATTTTGTTGAATTCAGCTTGAAATTTTCAGCTTTAATTTCTGGTGGTTCTATGCCAATATACTGATGCAACCATTTCTGAATTATCTTCAGCAGAATTATACTGACATGGGACAATGATGATATTATTTAACAATTTATGTATTCTGTTGTCTCACGCTTTTTTTTTTTTTTGGAATGAGCACAAAGAGGGAACACTTTCAGTGACTAGGCCAGTTCCAACCAAATCCATACTGCATTGAGTGAATGAATGCCCATTCACTGCCTCCCTATAGGACAGGATAGACCTGTCTCTGTGCGGTTGTCACTCATTGTGGGAGTAGAAAGCCCCATTTTTCTCCCTCAGAAGGGTTTGTGATTTTGAATTGCCTATCTTGTGATCATAGCTCCATATTTACCCACTATGCCACCAGGTCTCCTACTTGGCCAGGTAAATGTCTCAAAAATATCTTGAGGTAGAGTAGTGAGTGCCTCCTGCGCTACCTGTATTTGGTGAATCCTTTCAATATGCGCTCAGTTTACCCCAGAGGCGTGACTTTTTCTGATGCCTTCAGGGTCGAGTATGAGCCCAGGTGGGCTAATGGCAGCATATTAGGCTGTGATGTGTAGCATTACCAGTGATCAGTTTAAAACTACCAGCCACTTTGTGGGAGAGAGGTGGAGCTTTCTACTCCCATTGATAGAATCTAGGAAGCTTGCAAGGCAGTTCTAACCTATCCTATGTTATCAGCACAGAGTTCTATTTTCGGGTTTCAGTGCTGCTTAAACTACTTTCTTCAATATTATCAGTTCATAATCATTTACAACTTCATGACATGGTTGACCCCCGCTCTTTTTTCTTTTGTCTCACAGTCTCTCTGAATTATGTCTATTTTTCTTTTGTGCCTCTTACATCATTCAATATTTTCCCTATAAAATCCTTCAATATTTATGGTAGTTATATAATCTGTTGTCATTTTGAGAGGCTTATGAGTACAAGGATGAAGTCTGGCCTGTCAGTTCTTGATTAGCCAACAAGGCTTCTGTGTGGATATAACCTCCCCCTGAGGATTCTGGGAGTTCCTATATTTCCTTCTTGGAGGCAGGAGACACTCTCTTTCTCAACTCACTTCCTGATATACACTTTACTGGCAAGACATGTGGTGCCACACTGATGCTGCCAGTGGCGTGAGATGGAGGAGTCATGTGGAGACCCCTGTCAGGGTTGGGATGCCAACAATGCCACTGTATCCACCAGACTTCCCACCCACTGACCTGTGATTTCCTGCATTCAGTGTCATTGCATGTGCTTGGTGATTTTGAAGAGGACTTTATAGATTGCTATTGGACTTGAGGGCTAATATTGGACTTGTGGACTTATTCTGGACTGGTTTGGGATTTTTTTAAATATTCAATTGGTCTTATATATAAAGCTCTTTCTTATACACAAATGAGTGTAAATGGATTTGTTCTTCTAGTCTACCTGGACTAACACAGTATTTCAACTTAAGGCTTGAAATTTTTTTCTAGATTGTGATAAGCTGAGCATGTTCATCCTTTTTTGGCTTTGTAACGTCGATTTTCTGTATATTTTATTATCATACCCACTTCGTATTCTCAAATGTTCTTTTTGACATTTTCTGGGTTTGTTTGTTTGTTTTTTTGCTAATTTACTTGTTTATTTATTGTAACTTAGGTGTAGTTTTATATTCCAGATTGTTAACTTTATATTCCACAGTCTATACTATAATTCATCTCACACACACACACCCCCACACACACATTAGATAACCCCTTCCCCCACAGTTTGATTTCTCACTCTCTCCTGTAGATCATCATTTCCCAGCTTCTCTGCATAAAAGTAAGTTTCTGAGTCCTTTCGTACATCCACTTTTGTCTACCTGGTCTTTCTAATAATGCTCTGATTTCTTCATGTATGATATTCTGTCGTCAACTGGACAGGCCTTCTGCCATTAATGTTCAATGCATCACATATGGTCTTGAGGTGTTCTCTAAATTCACCTTGGATGTACTCAAAATCATATCCTGGCTCTGATAAACTTGTTCTAGTTTTCTTCGGATTTACCTTGACCTCATATATGAGCTATAGTCTGTTTTGAATTTAACCTTTGGGCTTATCTGATAAGCCTGAGCTTCTTTAAAGTTTCTTCCCACAGATGTAGTCAATTTGATTCCCATATATTTCACCTACTGATGTCCATGTATATAATTCCTGTTTATGCTGTTGAAAAATACATTTGCAGAGAAGTGTTGCAAAATTCTATCACATAATTCTCAGCTTCATTGGTATCCCTGATGTCATACTATTTAATTACTGATCTTTCTTTTCTTTATTTTTAAAATCATTTTATTGGGGGCTCATACAACTCCCATCATGATCAACATATATGTCAATTGTATGCATACCACATGTGCACACCTGTTGCCATCATCATCCCCGAAACATCCTCCCTCCACTTAGGCCCCCAGTACCAGCTCCCCATGTTTCCTCTCTCTCCCTAATTGATCTTTCTTTTTGTTTTGAGCCTTCACATTCCAATTCCCAATAATTATCAGTGCATCTTAATGGCATGTTTGATCAATTTCAGACTGAAGATGTTGGTAGAATCCTTCAAAGTTTTCATCTCTAACTTCAGTGGTCAGTGCATAAATTTGAATTACTTATGAATGTGACTTGTAGGCATGTAGATATTACCATGGAGACAGCCTCATATTTTATTTCAAGATAGTTTGGAATGTTCTTTTTGACAATGAACAAGCCACCATTCCTCTTTAAATTGCCATTGCCATCAGCAAATACATTAAGACTGCAAATGTCTCAACTTGAAATGACCAACACCAATGCATTTTTACTCACTGAGGGTGATGATGCTGATGCTTCATTTAATTTTTGCTGACTTACATGTTTCCAAGAGTGACAATGTGTACATTCCTGGTTGCAATTATGAATGGATGCCGTCAGCTGTGTCTTCTGATTTTGAGTCTTTCCCCAGCAAAAAGTGATAGTCCTGAAAGCTGTACTTTGTCTCCATCATTAAGGATGCCTCCACTTTTTGGAGACAGCTCCTCTCACTCAAAGGCTTCAAACTTGAGGATCCATCTCTTGAAATTATCCCTTACAATATTTCACTGATATTTACAATATTTTCAGGGGCTAATTTTTCATATGTGAACCCTCTTTTCCTTCTTCCTATTGTGTTCTTAATTTGGAAATGCCACAGGAATCTGCTCTTCATGAATGCTCCTGCTGGTGCTGAAATTCTGATAGCGTAGCTTTCCGCATCACAGCTGCAGGCAAGCCGCCAAAGTAGGACAAGTTCATGGATGGGCGAGAGTTTAACAGCTAGTGTATGTTTAACATTATCATTTAACATAAGTCACCTCTGGGAGGCTTTTTACATAATACCCAAAAGATCCAATAACCTGTAACAATCAACTGACCACCTAAACCTTTTTCCTCTTTTGGAGTCAAAATCCCCCAATTTTTAACATTATTTGAAATAATACAAGTGGCATCAAATGTATAATTATTTAATAGTCTAGAGGTGAAGATTTTAAACTACTAAACATTTGACTTATTTTGATATTTATTGGTTCAAATGGATACAATCCTTTTTCAAGGAGCCTTAATGAACATTTCTTGCCAAAAGTAGTTCCCTAAAACTAACTGGTTAACTTTTCTTTTTAGTTATATAAAGTCAATAAAATATAGGTATTTATCCATCAAGAGATCAAGTTTTATTAGAAAAGAACAATAAGGAATGGGAAAATCTTGTTCTGGAAGTCTTTATGTCAAACTAATGTCATATGTTTGAGTATAAATAACCCTTCTAGGTAATTCCAAAATGCAAAGTTTTCATACTCTTTTAAAGTGAAGTATAACAAGCACAATTCGGAGCATTAATTCACCCTTTTCAATGTTGCAATACTGATGCATACAATATTATAAATGTGTAATTCACATGTGTATTTTCATAAAATATATTTCCTTTAACTTACTTAAAAGAAAGAGGGCTCCCGTTCTGAGTTGGCTGATGGAACTAACTGAAAAGGGTCTTGAGAAAAGTGGCATGCCATCTAATCTTCGCCATTTGATCCTTGGTTCTGGATAACCCTGAACGTAGCAAGGCAATGTCACATTGGAGCCAATGTCCACAGACACATCAGTAGGTTCTTGTATGAAAACTGGAGGTGCTGAAAGATATTGGAAAACATAACAAAATTAATAATTGTTAAGGTACAAGCTTGATATTAGGGAATTGACATATTAAATTTGAATCATATCATTGTTTACACAGTGTTATTAGCTTTATTGCTTCTCTGGTATAAAACTAGAGTTTCACTTTTGTTCTATAGATATAAAATGTAAAGGAGGCACAAAATGTAAAATGATTTCCTTAAGATGATATATGATGGGATGAGTGAGAACGAAATTCAAGAGTAGGTCTGTCAAATAAAATCTTTCATTTTAAAGATGTATTTTCAACTTTAGTTGGTGATGTATTTCTCTAATGTGAAAATTTTCTAATAGGGGAGGTCTTGTAAAAGAATATTTTGACACTTTCTAAACTCAATCTCTTCAACTGAATCTTTAAAATGAACTAGATTAGCGTTCCTTATTCAACAGATCACTATATAACATGCTTAAAGTGCTTAATCCCACATTTTGTCAGTGTTAGAATAAAGAATCAAGAATAGGGAGTAATAGAATGCAGTATGGGTGAAAGGGAGACTAGTCAGGGCTGAATACCTTAACAAAGTTAACAAGAACTCAGAAATTAGAAAATTTTAGACCAAAAAGCTAGGGACAGCTTCATAATTCAGACAATCAGGAGAGCAAGAAGAGTTACACTGGACAGGCTATGATAAAAGCGAGGAGGCCATCAGGTAAACAGAATAAGTGGGGCTATCAATATGCCCCAGAGAACTTGTTAGTTTTGAGGAGGAGGCATCTTTGAAGGAAAATATGAGTTAATGGAATACTGTTGGAGATAATGAATGAAACCGGATCTAAGACTCTTAAGAGTATGTAGCCAAAATAGTCTCCTTGGTAAGATCAAAGATAAAGGATATATATTACTTAGAAATTAAAAGGACCACTATATTTTACTAATCCATTAAGTGCGAATTATAAATAATCTGATTTAATCTTCAAATTGTCCCTGAGTGAAAGGTATTACTATTACCCCCAATCTACAGATGGAAAAACAAAGAGATTATTTGGTAAATCTCACATGGATTTGAGTCATCAAACTAGGATTCAAAACAGGTCAAAAGACTCCAGAACTCCTTGCCATTTGATCAGCATCCCTTTTTAATAGGTTCTTGCAGTTATCACTGTTGTTCTCTTTAGAAGGCTCACAATGATGGTGTGGAGTACATGTCTTTCATTGTCACAGGAATTCTGGGGCCCAAATGTCCATTATTTTGAGAGTATTGTTGAGTTTCTTTAACTTTGAAACCTAGGCTCAAGCACTTCTTCTAATTTTTCTACCTCACTTCTCATTATTTTCCTACAGCAATTCTAGCTTCTAGCTAATCAGAACTCCTCTCTCTTCCTCACACTAGGACTGCCTTTTTTGCTATCATAATACCTATGTTATTATTTCATCCCATTCAAATACAAACTCTCAATAGGCCTCTGATTATCAAAATTTTTAAATTCTTTCAATCCAGTTCATAAGGTCACTCCTTCATGATGCTACTTCATCCCACCCAGGGGACCACTGTTTCTTCTATCTGCACTTTCAGAGAACTCACCCTATGCCATGCTCATGACAATCATCGCACTCAGTTTTTTAATACAGAGCATGCCTTATTCCTCCTAATAAATTGTAACTTTTTATTTGTTGGCAACTAACACAGTATTCTCTGCATTAATAGTGGTTACTAGACATTTGTGAGTGAATTTTTTAATCAATCTTAAAGCACATCAACAATAACTCAATAAATCAAGTGTATGTGTGTGCAATGACAACCTTGGCTTAGGTTGTGCCCAGGAGACTTAATTAGCATGAGAGAAGCCATCCTTGAGGAAGATGCTTGGTAAAGCATAAGCACAAGAACAGCACGAGAGATAGGTGAAAGGCCACCAATTAGTGAATTTATGTACTAGAACCAGAAAAGAAGCCAAATAAGAGTACCAGGAACTGGGCAAGCAGCCAAGAGAGCACAAATAAAACATCAATGACAACTACACCTAAAATATGAAGCAATTCATAACCCAGGCCAAGAGATCTTTTAAGTACTTCTTATTCCTGAATGCGGCCAAGTTGAATTCCAAATGAATAACATTGGGTAGATGGTAAACACATTAATGAGCATAAGACCTGGGAAGCAGTCAGGAAGTATAAGGCAACATTTAACACTGACCTAAAGAAGTGTAGGACAATAAACAGGGCTGGTAGTCTTTATAAACCCCTAGTACATACATAGCAAATTCCCAGATAACAACTAGCCAAAAACAAGCCAAAAATATTACATGATCAATTTGTTAGCTCTTAATGCTGCAATTTAATGTATCTATTTTCAATCTCTTCTTTTTGAATTCTGCATATATTGTAGTCTATCAAGACCAGTTTCTGGAGAAAGATCTCACGTTTGGTAAAGTAGAAGGTCAGTGAAAACGAAGAAGATCCTCAGGACTATAACAATCAGCTTAAACATAACATTTGTGAGAATGGCACAGAACTAGGCAGTGATACAGTCAATTGTACATAGGATCACTCTGAGTGAGAACTGTCTTCATGGCACCAGACAATAGACAACATGAAGATCCTGTTGAATCCTCTGTGATCCCCTAAGTTTTTGTATGCAAGCACCTGAGAATTGTACAATGTCAAGGCTTTGGTGTCGCTTGTTGGCAGATACAGTTGCCTATGTTGGCCATCTTGCTGTGAAACCTACTCCAAAATTATTCCAAGTCCTTTGGTGATAATTAGACATACCTATTATGGCAAGCTTCACATTACATTAAGCAGTCAGAAATGTTCTTTCCTACAAAATACACAACCACAGACTAAGACACAGTCCCTGTGTGATGTGGAATGCTGCAAATAAAATCATCGCCAGGCCAACTTTCTATTGGATACCTCCAATCTTATTTCATTCCCACTGAATTCACAATTAACTATTCCTTTTTAAAAATGAATAAAAATCATTGGTAGCTTTTCCTGCTGACCTGAAATGCCCAAAGCTTAAAGCCATGAAAATGAGAAATATGAAAAAGGAGACTTGCTATATGTAGCTAACCTTCCACAATAATATTAAACAGGATTCTATTATTATTTTTTGGTTGAGTATTGTTTTTTTGTTGTTGTTGTTTTGGGGGCATTACTGCCCTCTGGTGGTGGTGGGAGTAGGAGACCCAGCCTTGCTGCTGGATTTGAACCTCCAACCCTGTGGGCCGCAGTCCCGCGCACAACCACTACACCACCGGGGCTCAGCCAGAGTTTTTTTTTTTTTTTGGTTTAGTATTGTTAATGTTCAGTACTAGGCCCACAAAAACAATTTTACAGTCCAAATGGCTCTGTTATATGGATAGAAATATAGCTTTGTTCTTAAGTCACAAACTACTTAAATTTATACCCACAAGTTTTGGAATTCATATGAATAATTTTATGTACTACTAATGGCTTACAAGTTAACTTGCTCCAAGTCCTTTTTTAAAAGCAAGGTAGAGCAGTGACTTTCATATTGAAAGCTAAAAACTTAATTTTAAATATTAGGCTACTGGAACAGAGATATTTAGATGTAAAAATTAAAATTATATGAGACCTTTAAAAAGTTCATGTAAAAACGGGATGAAAAAATAATTGAAATTTTTAAGCCCTCTTGTATATCTTTATCCATCTATACATTTATAGGTTTATATACCTATATGCATCAAGTAGATGTCTTTAGATACCATTATTCAAAACTACAAAAAAAAATCACAATGGCCACTTAATTTTTGAAGTTTATATTCATCTATTTGATACATGTTGCATGAATTAGGTTCAGTGGAAAAAGGGTAACCACAAGTATGCTGAGAATCCACCAAGTTTCCAGCATCAAGCACCTCATCACATACTTAAAGTCACTCTGTGAAGTTGATACCTTTTATATACTTATTGTATAGATAAAATATAGTTGGGCATAAAAGCTACACAGACAATGACAATTATAGCTAAGATCAAAAACAAAACAAAAACAAAAAAACACACTCTTTCCAGAGTCCATTCTCTTAACCATTTTGTACATTTTTATTTGTGAGCTTTCAGTGTAATAGTGAAACCCACAACCATCAGCATGATTGTGACTCACATATCTCTTAGTAGTTATATCCTGTATGTTTCAGGATATCTAGCAATAAATAGATTTACGTGAACAGAGAGGTTGTGTGATGATGAGTAGGATTTCAATAATGAAAAATTAAATAGTCAAGGCATAACTACAACAGAAACGAGGCTGACTTTAACACTCAGCTATTTGGCAACTGTTAACAGAGATCAAGATTACAGTAAGCAAACAATTAGATTTATCATGTTAATTGCATCAGGGTGATTACTGGAATAAGAGTGAAGGAAGCCATTTTTTTAGACAGGGTCAGAAAAAATAAAGATCTTGAATTGAGATGAAAGATAAAAGAAAGTTCAGTTCAGTTCAAGAAGGATAAACACAAGACATTTGTTGAAATGTTCCGTAATCCAGCACAGACAGCACCAATCCATACACGGTGCATGTCTGGGCAGAACAGAACCTGCAAAGTCCAGAACCTAAGTAGATTACCAAAGAGACAGTGAGTAAGCAAAGAAAAGTGTGTAAGACTGTTGAATTTTAAGCAAACAGAGGGAGCTAAAAAGGGCCTTCTAATCTTGCTTTGAACAATTCCTGGGACTGCTCTCCTCTTCCTCTACTTGTGCAGTTCGAAAAGAATGATGGGCAAATAGAAAATCTATGTGCAAGAAACAGGGAGACGCAAAATCAAAAAACATTGAGAATGGAACCCTTGAAAACCAGATTTGTATAAGTATTGGTATCACTCCTCGTCACTGAATCTTGACATTTACAGTCTGGCTGGTAGATCCAGAAATATCCTCTACTTAGAGATTCCAATGTTGTTTCAAGGCACTTCTCTTAAGAACCACAGAGCTGAGTTATGGTTCACATCCACCTTGCTGTACCCTGCTTTGCTGAGTCTATCGTGAGGGCACAATCTCCCAGAAAGCAGACCATATACCAGATGGCCCCAGGGCAATGGGATCATAAAAGACTCCAGAAGAAAGAAATGTGGCTGACATAAAAGAAAATATTAAAGTTACATGACATTCACGTAAAGGATTAATAGAATACAAACATTATCTGCTACTTTTCTTTTAAAAAGTATATTTATGTTATAGTGCCTCACTTTCGTATTTTTTTTTAAAGTGTTAGCATTAAAAAAAATGTTATTGCTGTTGCTAGTTGCTTTTGAATTGGTTCAGTGTCATGGTGATCCCACAGACAGCCAATACAATTCAATGAAATGTCACATTTTATAAGCTTTAAGTGATACAAATGTTTACACTATCTGTTTATATTATGTTACCAGTTTGTTGCTTATAATGAATTGTTTTCTTTTACATTTTACCACATTGTGTAGAAAGTTGTTGTTATTGTTGTTTTTCCAAAGAGACATGAGATTGTGGGGCAAAGGAGAGAAGACCAAACTTATCGAGAGACACAAGTGTGATTGTCATGCACATCCTTCATATTGCAATGAACATTTACTTGAAAATAAATATATCCTGGAGAGGGATTTTTAGTGAACTGAAAAGACAAAAGTAAAAACACAGTCTGCTACCTTTGTTGGTTTTCAACATCTCCAAGTTACAGCTTAGGGAGAAAGTCTAATTTCTGCTCTGCAGGTGTTACTTTATCTAAAATATTGGTGTCAGAGCGGATGACTCCTGATTAGGAAGATATTTGGCAATATCAGATATACTGGTTAAGCCCCAAATCTCTGAAGTTAGAGAAAACAAAAATACGCTAGCTGCTGTAGAGTGAATTCCACCACATGACAGCCTCATGTGAAACACAGCAGTGCTCTGCTGCAGGGGTTTTCTATGCCTTATTGTTCAGATTTATCACCAGGTCTTTCTTCTGAGGCACCCAGGATTAATTCAAACCACTCATTTCTTGTTAGCAGCAAGCATATGATCCATTCACACCACTCGACAGTGCCGAAGTCAGAAACCTTGGTTCATATATTCAGGTTCCTCCCTCCCATCTCTCTGACACTGGTCAACTTGGATAGCCTGTCAAAGCCTCTATTCCCTTCTTTATAAAATTAAGATGATCAAAGCACCATTCTCTTAGGGTTGTTATAAGAACTTAATGAAAAATGTGTATAAAGATAATTTGTACACTGCATGACATATATAATCATCCATACTAAGTATCATGACTATATTAGTTATCTTAAATATGCATTTTACTTTTGCTATTCTGATAAATGTTTCTACTCAGAGTTATTGAATATGGATAACTAGTTCAGAGTTATTAAATATTGATAGCTAGCAGATAAATATTTTAAAAAATTGTCAGCTGTCTCCAGAATGCTTACAGCCAACATCCAGCGTTATCTTGCCAGTGGCTCTTCCAGCTTCATTAATGGCAACACAGGTATAATCTCCAGCATCCAGGTCCTGTGTCTCTTGAATCTTCAGAAGTCCCAACAATGGGTCGATGATTAGGAATGCTGAAGGCCTTAACTCAAGATCTCCTAGGTCAAAAACAAAGTGGATCATATTAATCACCAAAGTACCTGCATAGTTTCCTTTGACTCTGCTATTGGCTTAACATAAAGACTGCTGAATAAATTTGGCTGTGATGCTTTTAAAATACCAGAGTCTGGTGAAAAGTAGACAATGTTTATGCCATGATAGATTGAAGTGATTTACTAGTCTTTATAATTCTACAAGCTAATCTATGGCCCCAAATCTGGCCCTGAGACTGATTTAGCAAAAATATGTCTAAATTAATATGCACCTAATTAAGACTCCGTTCTTAGAAGCCACACTGGCTAACTGGGAAATGGTGGTATTTATAACAGTATCTGTGTACAGTAAAGACAGAAATGGAAACAAGTGTGAAAGAAGTGTTGAAAGAAATCTTTGTGGCAAGATGAATTTCAGTCACCCAAGGGAATGCTTCAGTGACTAGGAAAAAAGATTTTTAAAAAACCTCCCTGCCATTTAGTTGCTTCTGACTCATAGTTCCCCAATGGATTAGGTTTTGTTTCGTGAAAGGTGTAAGCATGCTGAAAGGATCCCAACAACGAAGGTGGGGAGGAAGCCACAATGATTACTGCACGAAAACAGAAAACAGGGATCATGTTGAGTGAAGAGAACAGAGGGATAAAGGAATTCCAACAGTGAACCGAAGCATTCCTTTCCATGAACTTCCGAGGTAATGCTGATCCTGAAATCTGTGCTATTAATCAAAGTTGGTTTTTTGTTTTACTTTTGAGTTGGCATAACAGGTTTTGAGGGAGGGCAAGATTCAGATGGTAGACTTGTGGAGTTAGAAATTTTTCTTCAATCTGAAGGAAGAGTGACTCAAGAAAGACAATTTTTATCTGTCTTTTCTGTGTTTTCCTACTGTGCCTCAGCTCTCCTCAGAAATTCTTTTATCTGAAGGTCAACAATGCCTCAACCAAGCTGTATACTAAACTATACTTCTCTGTATCCTTCCTCCAGCAGTGTTTCCGCTCCAAAGAATGTAAAGTAAGCAGGATAATGGGTATAAAACCAAATGCAGAGTCCTGGGAGTTTAAGGCCAGCTCAGTGTCAACAACTCTCTTTATTTGTTTTATTTGTTTGTTTATTTGTTTTAATAAAGAGTGCTGCAGACCATGTGGAGTGCCTCAAAACTTCCAGGAGGTTTGAGGACTATCACACTTGGGAATTTCACAGTACTCCATTACCAAGTTTATAAAGATAGCCTCCAAAAGCATTCGCATGAGCTCTTTGCCTTGGATCAGAGGCTTTGAGAAGTAGCACCCATGCCTTCTGAAGGACAATGAGAATGCCAAAATCAACCCAAAGCACTTGCTAACTAATCAATTCTCACTCATAGTGAACTAAACAACAGAGCAGAAGTGTTCCTCAGGAGGCCCAAAGCTGCAATCTTTTTAGAAAAAAACTTGTCACCTTCTCCCACAGAGCTGTTGGTGGATTGAAACACCCAACCTTTGGTGAGCATCCAGGAGCCTCACGATTAAGTCAGTAGGGGTCCTTGCTTGGACAACCCAAGAGGAAATAATTTCCTAGGACATTTCAAGAAGCACCTGTCAACACTCTCAAGGCAAAAAGCAATTTTCTTTTTGTTTTTGTTTTCTAACAGGAAGGGAATTCAAAGGTGCTCTAAATTTTTAAAAAAGAAAAGAAGCCAACATTAATAATCAAATGACAGTGCCAAAGGCATTTTTCAATATTTCAATATTTAAAACCTCAACTTGTCTTTTAAGCTTGGTACTACATACCATGCAAGAACTAGAGAAGCAACCAGAGCTGAGTCTATGTGCCTTTGGAAAATTTTTATAAATAAAAGCAGATGATGTTGACATAAACTTTCCTCCCACCAAGAAAGGATGCAATAGAAGGTTCATAAGTATTCAAATGCTTGGGCTACAGTGGATTTAGATTTGGGGGAAATACTTTTCTTTTATGTCTTCTATATATGTCACATGGGGCATAATATTATGAAATGGGAAATTTTTTTGCTAGTTTTTCTTTTTTTTCTTCAAATTAATAACAATACATAATTAGTCAATGATACACGAGCGTGGGAGGGTAGGGAAAGGAGAGGGGGAAAGAGGAGTTTATACCAAGGGCTCAAACAGAAAATGTTTTGAAATGTGATGACAACATATGTACAAATATGCTTGATACAATTTATATATGGAATGTTATGAGTGCTGTAAGAACCCCCAATAAAACGATTTATATACATACAATCTTGAAGATTGAAAACAAAATAAAATGATTTAGCAGATGTATAAAAAGTGGTATTAATGAAGCAAAACATAAACTTGAAAAAATTAGTTCAATTTCAATTCATATTTTCTAGTCTCTTCTTTCTTGCATTCAAGTGAAGTTAGCCATCAAATTATAGAGGCTAGAAAAACAGAACCTTTAAGATTAAAATATTACTTAGTTTTAGTCTAACCCCTGCATTAGAAATTTTGACTAGAAATAAGAGGAAAATAGACCAATGGATTGTTAAACTCAGTGTGGAATTTAACTCATTACCACGTGGAAGGCTCAATCAAACTCAAAATCACTTTCACTGCGTTGTGACTCATAGAGACCCTACAGGAAAGAGTACAGCTGCCACTATGTGTTCCTAGGTTATAAACCTTTAGGGGAGCAGAAAGCCCCATCTTTCTTCCAAGGAGCGGCTGATGGGTGTGAACTGCTGACCTTGCAGCTGTTAGCACAACTCACTACACCACTGGGACTCTTAAGTGTAGCTTAAGTTTAATCCTGTCTTTGCAGATGTAAAGGCAAACACAGGAAGCATAACAGCTGCCAAGCAATCCTTTCAAATAGTTTTTGGCAATTAAGTGCTTCTCAAATTTTTTTGTCCCCAGATCCTTTACATCCTAAAAATTACTGGAGACATCTGAGTTTGGGTTTATATGGAGTATGTATATTTATACTAGCATTTAAAAAATTCAATTGAAAAACTTAAAAATATTTATTAAATTAATTTCAAACAATATAACTTTGTAATATTTAAGCACAATGAACATATTTTATGAAAGATAAAAGTTTTCCAAAAGAATAGAAATTGACTGAGTGTCATTTTTTTCAGTTTTGCAAATATCCATGTCTTGCTCAATAGAAGGTAACTGAGTGTTCAAAATAGTTTCTTCCTTCACTCTTTGGATATACTATGTATCCAGATCTAAACAGCCTGCAGAAATATTCAACACAGTTTTGAGGCAAAGAGTGTGCAAAACACAAGTACCATCTTAATATAAAGTTTGTCCTTGTGGATCCCTGGTAAAATTGTGGGTGACTCCCCCATATCCCCTGACAACACTTTGAGAATCACTCAATCGCTTTAATATTTCATCATAAATGTCTTTTTGTGACATTTTAATAACATGTTCGATTTTCTTTGAACTCACTTGATAGTCCACATTTCTAAAATGAGAGACCTAAAATTCTGGGAGAGGATTTAAACTTAGAAAATTTCTTTCTGTTGATGGTCTAAATGAAATAAAGTCCATGACTGTTTCCTTTTAAACATTCGGTCAATATGAATTTTCTCAAGAAAGTTATGCAGGGAAAGTTACTCTTATAGTCTTCTTCATCCTTCCTATGTGGGAATGTTCCTACACTTCTGGCATCTTGCTTCCCTACTAAAGTGGAAGAGAACAGCGGGGCTGCTTTTGACAATTTCTTTGGAGGCAGCCCATAGGTAGAAGAGTATGTCACCTGAATTTTACTCTGAGTAGTCTGGTGTCGACTTAAAGGAACATTGTCTGCATGTGACTGAAAGTATAGATAGGCCTGATTCTAGGTTTGGAGCATATATGCCTATGGTTTGTGAACATCAGAACAATTTTTCTAATATGTTCTGTCAGCATCTAATGGCAATATTCACTTTCTATTGGTTCACAATTCAATGGGAAGTGTGCTATTATTTACTGGTCTCTTGAATTCTAATTTCTATGGTGGAGAACTGAGAGTCATGAGGAATCAGTTCTGACATCTCCCAAGAAGTCATTGTCCAGAAAGGCAATTCGAACCTGGCTTTCCCCCTTTCTTTTCACGAAGACTCACCCCGAACCAGACCATGAGGAGCGCTCCAGCTGGGGAGAACAAACCTTACTGTGACAGGCCTATTTTCAGGCAGCGATCACAGCACATGGCACGGATTGGGGGATATTTATTTTCCACATAGACTACTGACTGACATAAGAACACACACTACAACTGCCACTGAAACTTATTTTCTCTGAGTCCATCTAATTATAATGTGAATCTGAAGATGCAACAACATCGACTTCTTTTGTAATTCAAAGATTTAAATATTTTACATAAGTACCATGGATTTATATATTAAACTAAATAAACTTTATTAAGGGGCAAACCCAGAAATGTTTTCCTATCAGAGAAAACCTGAAAACTAGCACACATTTAACATGGAAAACCATGAGAAGGACATTATCGCCCAGTTTCTTTTCCTGATTTTGACTTGCTTTACAACTGCAAGCCATGTTTTATGTTCTCTACATAAAACTTTATGTTCTCTACATAAAGTGCTCCTCTCTTACTATTTTTTTTACCTCATGTTCCCCAAGAGTTTGAACTCGAGGTGAATTCATCATTTTGTCCTGATGACATCAGGCCGTTACCATGGGAATGTCTGTGATTTAGCAAACAGAATCATAACAATAGTGCTTTGTACTACTTAGCATTTTCTATTTGAAGATTACAAAGTATTTTGCAAACAGAATCTCAATAATCCTAGCAACCTCTCTATTAGGATGTTTGTGGGAATTGCTCTTTCTCATAAGTCGGAAGAACTGACGCAGAAGCAGAAGCAGAAGCAGGGCTTTATGCACAAATTACTACTGTCAGCAACAGCCTGGACCCAGACCCAAGTGTCTTCTCACATGAATGGTACTTATCAGAGTCACCTAGCTGCAAGCCTTGTGTAAGACAGACAGATAATGCCTATGCTTGAGTACAAGCCTTGTGTAAGATAGGTAGACAGATAATGCCTATACTAGAGTACAAGCCTTGTGTAAGATAGGTAGAAAGATAATGCCTATACTTGACACAGGCCTCTGTCAAACCTGATGAAGCCAGTCGGCGAATATGAGTACGTATGTCTCTCATTGCCTATAAGCTTGAAAGTGTGTTTTTAGTTGAGTAGTTTTCAGAAAGAACCCTTGAGAATTAAAGAACATCTAGAGTCATCTTCTCTAAGGAAGAGTAACTGAAATCAGTGAAACGACACTAAACATTTACTGTGTATTCCTGGCACCTATTATACAGGAAACAATCCTAAACTAACAAAGAGAAGGTTCAGCTGGATTAGCAAAGGCAGACTTTTCCTTCCTTAGCTTTCATGGCTTTGTAATCCACACCAGATGTCAAAAACTGAAATTTAGAGTTAAGAATTGTGAGTTATCATCCCCACAGAGATCATAAACACTTTTTATGGGGCTACTAAGTCACACACCAAAACAAAATTTTAACAACACCCCCCTTCCCTGATCACCATCAACTATTTTTTTCTTTTATTTTATAAATACCCTTAATGGGGGCTCTTACAGCTCTTACAACAATTCATACATCAATTGTATCAAGTACATTAGTACTTATGTTGCCTTTATCGTTTTCTATTTTTAAGAGAAAACAAAACTAAGTGAACTAAATACTTAGGAACATACCTTTGAACCATTTAACTTGAGGTGGAGGAACACCAGATGTCTTGCATTCCATGACAGTTGTATCCCCAAGGGCAACCAAGAGCTCACTCTGAGCTACCATCAACTTAGGGGCTTCTGGAATGACATAGATGTATATATTCAGTGGCTGCACAATACCACACAGAACTCTGTCTATGAAATGATGTTGGATACAAATATCTATCCATATTTACAAACTTGTATCTATTCCAATATTTACTTTGAGCACTTTTAATACACATACAACATGAGTTTGTAATAAAAAACCAATTACAAATGATAAAGCATATTCAAAAAATAATTAATAAATCCTTGAAGTGATTATGATAAAAACAGAAACCTAATGATTTAGAATAAGTAATTAATTAATAGGTCCTTATGAAAAAGAGGAAACAATTCTGGAAAACTAAATATATATTATAAAAGCATTAGGTAGCAGAACAGAGCAAGCGCAATACTGCTAAGCATATAAATATAATCAAGAGAGAAAATATACTAATAATGACTTGGCTAAATTAAGGTATTAGAATAACACAATAGTTAATGAATTTGTTTGTAGTATTCTCCACCTTATTTTAAGTAATTTCCTATCTAATTACAAATTCTCCTTTTCTAATTATCTGGTTATAGTCAAGGACTAAAATTTTATCTATGAAAAAAAAAACAACAACTGATTTTGTCTGCAGTTCCCTTTGATGCTACAAACAGCTATTCCCTACATTTATTTTCTTAGCACCCTTTGTTTCACCCCAATAATAGTTTATTTCCTCACACATTTTCTCTCAAGTGGGCATTTAAGAATTCTCTAACTTCAATTGAAGTCATGTCAAACTATAGCTTTGAACTTTTGCATTTTGGTTTAGTCTCCCTCTGAGGAATTGTATTTTCTTCACAAATATTCTCACCAGAATGTACATTTTAACAAGATTCCAATAATGACTCCTATAGACACCTACTTAAAAATCACCTGGAGATCTGGTTACACTGCCGATTCTGACTTCATCTATCTGGTTGGAAATTCAGATTGTCTATTGAGGTTGCACTTAAGTGTACGAGGTTTAAAACTCGGTGTGAAATAAGACTGAAAGCTACCTTCTCAGGTATGGGTTAAGTGTTGGCTGCTCATGGAAACACAGGTGGTTCACACGGATCAGCCCTGGGAGAAAGACAAGGAGGCCGTTTGCTTCCACAAAGATTTAAACCGTGGGAACCACAGAGGGCAGCTCTGCTCTCTTCTCTGCAGTCGTCTGGAGTATAATGAGCTTGACAGCAGTGGCTTTGGTTTCTGCCTGACTCTCCTTGAAAACCTCAATGAGTTCCTATTCCCTTACAAATACCGCTTAAATTCCCTTCAGTTGACTTTTTAAAAAAATCACAAATTGATACAAACCGCTAGGGCCCAGCCAATAGTCAAACAAGTTACATAACTTTTGTTTTACTGCTACTTTCCACTAAACCCAAAGCCACACCACCTGACATCATGTTCAGCCTGACTCCTGGTGACTCCCTGTGTTCACAGGATTGTCAATGGCTGTGATTGCTTGGGAAGAATCCCTTGGGTGGTGCAAACTCATAAGTACTTAACTACTAATTAAAAGACAGGCCTGGGGATCTATTTCTGAAAGATCACAACTCTAAACTCCTTGGGTGCACACTATACTCTGCACATGTGGGGTCAATACAGGGTTGGGGGTCGGGGATTGACTCCAGAGTAATGGTTTGAGCTTGTGTGTGTGATGCTTTGGAAGTAGATTGTCCAGCCTTTATCACAAAGTACTCTGGTCATTAGTTGGCATCGAGATGATTTCAGCTCAGAGAGAGCTCTGTGTCTACAGAGTAAAACTACTCCCTAAGGTGTGCAAGGATTCAAGGAGCTTTGCTCAACCAGGGGTTGAACAAGCTACATAAATAACCAAAGCTTGCTGCCATCTTTCATATCGCCCTGCCCTTGTTAACCTTCTTCCCTGTGCCTGGAATGCTCTTTGCTCCAGCTCTTGCAACCCTACTCACTAATCTCAACTTAGTTTAAATCTAGGTTTCTTGGAGAAATATTTGTAAATTTCACCATGAGAGTGTATCACTTTTTCTGCTCCCTGTCCACTGTTGTATTTGTCTCTCTACTGTGTGATAGTCCTTTATTTTTTCACCACCATCATGCAAGTCCCTGGACGGTGCTCCTTACGTTCTATCATCTGCAGCATGACATTTTTGCGTCTCCTGGATGCTTAATGAATTAAATTAAGGTATCTGTGCTTCCTATTTGGGGTCCTCTGTGACTAAAACAGAGTTTGTTCTCTCCACTTTGGAATTCTGTGTTAAGCACTCATTCAATATTTCCAACTCTCTGTTCTTTCTTCATCTGGGTGTTCTGCCAACATTTTTAATTCAGTTAACTCCAAATCATTTTTAATTCACTTAACTACATTTTCCTTTCCAAATTTATTCAGAATGCCATATCCTTCATTTGGATAAGTGGGGCAATTATTTCCATAGCTTTCCCTGCTTCCATGTCTAAACCGTGTGAGACTTTGGTCTTCTCCTTTGCATGACACATCCAACCATTGGTTTTTTACCATAGCTCCCATTACTCTTTCTTTTCCATTGCCAATTTCCCTTTCTTAGCATGAGTTGATGAATAAGAAGCATGGTGAGAAGCCAATCACTTTCACAATTTATAAACACACTCAGCTTCATGAGTAATAAAGAGCACATGAAGCAGAAGCATTCTGTAGAGTCATTTCCATGAAGCAGATTTTCAATAAATGTTTGAGAGCGGAAGGGGTAAATAAAAGATGAAAAGGAAAATCACACTCAGGCAAGATTAGTAGCAGAAATACTCTAAACTCTTGTGATTGTAAATGAGAATGATGAAGCAGAAGTTCAGATAAGTTAGAGAGGATGTCTCATTCATTTATTCATTTGAAAGTTAAATCCTTCAAAGAGCAGAAGAATCGTGGAAGTGAATCCTATGACCAATGCAGATTCCCCATAAATTAAGCTTCCTTGATTTCTGTTGACTAAAGAGGCTGTTCCTTCCCCGAACTGTTAGTTTAAATAAATTTTATTATTTACTTTAACCAATAGTTTAAGCATGTTATTTAATTATAACACTGCATATACATCTGTAATATAAAGTATTAGAATATATTTACATTGTTCTTTATGATATTCATCCTATTTTAATTGTCTTTTAAACTAATGATACTTGCCAATGAATCTAAGTGAAGATGTTTGTTCATCCATTCCAGCTGAATTACTTGCCAGGCAGCCATATATCCCTTCATCTTTGGGAACGGAATTTTTGATAAATAAGGTACCATCTGAAGCCATCCTGTATCTATGGATCAGAAACAAAAGGAAGATACCAAAATAACAGTGTCAGAGTACTTTAATCCTTTCCATTCCAATGTTTTCAAATATCTCAAAATTGTATTTTTATAGTCATTTCAGAGATAAGGAGCCTCATCATTTTATAAACATATATAAGGAACATAATACACATATATATAGATATATAATAACAAGTAACAAGTACCTAGTCCTTGCTGTGTGCTAGAGGCTATTCTAGGAGTTTTTTCATTTACTGATGCGTTCATCTTTATAATCAACCAATAAGTCAAGGCCTTGTATTCTGTTTTACAGATGAACAAAGACTCTATATAACTTACCCAAAGGAGGGGTTAGAGAGTGGAAGAATGTGAATGTGTGCCCAGTTAATCATGTTCCACGTGGGGAACTGCTTTGCTCAAGTAAGTATTCCTCAGAATGAAAACCTTGAGGATGAAGTGCTTGTCACACAGTGAGTCAGTGATGAGTGAGTCTAGGAATAGAATCTGGCTCCAATTGCTGGATCCTACCTAAGCCTTCTTCCTCATGCCAAACCCAGCGTAATGGAAGCTCGGTGGTTGGAAACTTGGTTGTTTATGTTCCACATGTCCATTACACTCTTTGAGTGTAAGAGGATTCAATGTCTTTATTATGTTCCACATGTCCATTACACTCTTTGAGTGTAAGAGGATTCAATGTCTTTAAAAATCACTCAAAGAATAAAATAGCTCTCACATGTAGGACAAAGGTGGAAAGTATCTACAAAATGCCTGCACTCAGTTTAATCAAAACTGGTGTAGTTTCTGTTGATTCGCCCTCTCCCTTCTGTTGAATCCAAGAGCCAAGTATTTATGAATTTCTTAAAGCTCCTTTAGTCCTCTACCCCACAGAGCATTTATTATACACATTTTAGTTATTCAAGATACAATGTTTTATCACATAACTCAAAAAAGCATGATGGGGGTGGTGTACTTAGTCCCAGTTATTGGATTCAAACCATAGCAACAGCTCTCAAAATCTCATCATGTGTTTTATTATTATTACTATTTTTAAAAATTTCCTGGCTTGTTTGGCAAATCTAAAGCTATGGGTTTGGGGGCAAATATCACTAAGTCATAGAGATTTGGTCAGTTTAGTTTTATGTGGAAAGGCTGTTGTCTATATATCTCTGTGAGAACACAGATCATGATACAAACCCAGTACCTGTGTGAACCCATGATAAACATATTGTTCACGGTCCATGTGATCTTTGGTTTGGGATAACCTGTTACTGAGCACATAATGGAGACATCTGATCCTGCTGTGAAAGACTGGTTCTTGGGCATCACAGTGACTTTGGGAGATTCTGCAAATACAAAGAAATTAAAGCATCAAAGATTGGTTTGAGAAGCTGCCTCTGCTACCTCATGTGCAGGCTTCTCATCACCACACATGGCCTTCAGTTAAGAGGACACCAACAGGGCTCTGGCTCTCCTAGTGCAGGAGAGAAATGAAAAGCAATCCCAGCAAGGTAAGTAAACTCTTTGTGGGAAGGAAATGAATGTTATCCTAATGTCATGTTTCTATCTCCCATGGTGAGCATGTGACCACTGGTTTCTGTTGGCAAATTCAACCTTAACTGGTTTCTAGGCTAAGACTCCAGAGAGCCTTTGGCTCTTTCTGCTCTGTTTGAGCTAATCTTTCTCTTTTTACTTATTTGATCATAAATGTGTTCATATTGGAACCCATGTCTTTCATATTATTCCATATTTCATTCCATTTCACAGAATATAACATTCTTTTCATGTTACACAGTGGCTTGCATTGAATAGACACTTATAGCTGTTGACAGAATGCAGGCCAGGAATTCTAACTTGGTTTCGACATCTAGTATCTGCCACTCCTTGAACATCCAGCAATACTGAACATTGGCCTCATGTCACTGGATTTTTACGACCTCAATATGACAAAAATCTTAATTATTGAAATCTATTGCCTTATAAATCTACTTCTGGAAAGGATATATTATTTCAGGGATCTCTTGCCGAAAAGGAAACAATAATGACCCAGGACAAACTGTAGGAAGTTTATGTATTTACCCTAATCAATTAGACATTTTCTATCGACATTACTACTAAAAAAAATGCATCTTCAAAGAAGCAACCACTCTTAAAAGAATATGAAATGCTCTTCTTTGTGTAAATGCTTTCCAGTCATTAAAAAAATAAAAATAAATTCATTTCCACAGTGATTGAAACCAATGCCATGTAGATAGATTCTCTATTAACAGAATTAAATAAATTAGCTTAATGTGTTAAGGGGATTGTTTTCCATTTGCTTACATTTTTATTATCAGTGAAATCCATAAATGAGGTCCTTATTTCACTAAGAAAAGAATCATTTTGTGGAGTTTCATACATTTAGAAGAGATTCAATTTGCACGGTAGCTACACATCCCAATGACCTTAATTGGTGCTTAATCATTAGCTGCTTAGATTTGCTCCCCCACTTTTCCTGTTTATATTATGCTTCTCAAATTATGATTATTGAGGCTTTGAAGTCAATGTTTGAAAGGTCCTTCTGGCTTGTGGCTCTCAACGACAGCCGTATTATCCTGCAAACCTTCTTGATGAGCACAAGGCTAGGGAATTGCTGGTGATTAAGAAGGAATGACCATGGCTGGTTAGTTCAAATTGTGAATCCTCCTGCACACCATCGTCTCTCCAGTGGGGGGGATCAGCTCATGCTATGGGGTATAGCCAAGATCTTGAGGACATGGAGAAGAATGAGGAATATTTCTTTTTCCTTAAAACTTCCTGAATGCCCAAAGTTATCATAAAATATGTTTCTCGGCATCTTGCTCATATTATCATAGAATTAATGCAAAAATGAAGGCAGCCTTTATAATTCTATGTAAACATGGTGCCTTCCAAAAAGTCTGCCAACTTTGGCCTGGCATGTCTCCCAACTAGGATACCACCAGTAGGTTCTCTAACTCAGAGACCGAAGTGAAAGTGAATTTCAGGATGCAAAGAACTAATAAGTCATTGGGCACATAAAGCCTGGATATACTGTGCTGTTCAGGGCCGTGAAATAAGTCTGTGAAACACACAGACAGGATGACATCATCCTGAGATGTCTACCACTGTCCAGGAGAGACTCTTCCTGCTGACAATAAGAAAGTCAGATATTGTATGAACACACATAGAGAAACAAAACTGGATTTCTGTCAAAGAACAGTTGAATAAAAATGGTCTAAATGATTTAGTCCTTATTTAATTAGGTTAAATACAAATATTATTAGATTTTACTGCCTCTGTTCAACTGGTAAATGTTTAATTCATTCATTAAGAAAGAAGGATCTCTCATGCGTCTTTCAAAATCCACAGGGATGTCTGACACAAAGAGTGAAAATTCACTTAAACAATAAACTTTAGTTTTCATGTTTCAATATTGCTTCATTGAAAAGTTGCCCTATTTGCAAGATTAGGGATCAGTACTGCAGTGGCCTTTGGAACTGCAGGATACCAAATTATCTAGACAGCTAATCTCAGATATGCAGGCCTCATCAGGCACTACACAAGATTTGCAAGATCAGGTAGATTCTTTAACAGAAGTAGTATTACAAAATAGAAGAGGTTTAGATTTGCTTGCTGCAGAGCAGGGAGGTATTTGTTTGGCTTTACAGGAAAGATGCTGTTTTTATGCCAACAAAACTGGAATCGTAAGAGACAAAATCAAGCGGCTGCAAGAAGACTTGGAGAAGAGAAGAAAGGAGTTGACCAGCAATCCACTGTGGACCGGGCTCAATGGACTGTTGCCTCACCTATTGCCACTTTGGGGCCCCCTCGTTAGTTTATTGCTTTTGTTTTCATTACGGCCAGTATTATTCAACAACCTCATGGCATTCATTAAGTAACAGATTGAGAACATTCAAGCAAGGCCCCTGCAAGTTCATTATTGTCGCTTGGAGATGAGCGATTTGAACAGAGTGGCACACACAACTAGTATGTGATAAGACCCTCTGCCTCCGTGAGCTGAACTTGACAGCCAATGACGGGTAAGATCAGGAGCACTCTTTACCAACCAAAGACAGGCCATGGTGACATTAGAAGGCCATTGACCAAGGACTGAGTGTGTGTCCTGACAACCTAAGACAGGCGGAGTTCCCGGGAGGATATTACTTGAAAAAATAAAAAAGGGGAACCTGTCCGGAGCCATCCAGCCCGGACATGCTTGACCTGGCTACAGGCCGGATATGCTTGAACTCTGTTGCAGTTTTTTGCCTAGGGTTTATAGTTTGTCACCTTTGTAACTGTAAACAGCCCCGGCCTTTGAAACCTGACTTACAGATATGCTGCCATTCACTTGTTAATTTTGAAGATCACCATATGCTAATTGCCTAAGCTTGCTTGCCCTATAAAACTGGTTTACTTCTCCCAAATAAACAAGACTTGATTAAAATATATATATATATATATATTGCTTTATTAAATGTAACAAATGTACCAACTGAATGCAGTATGTTCATAATTTAATATTCAGAGAAATAGTGCATAGGATAGGAAAAGAGGATATAATGCAACTTTCTATAAGCCTAAAACTACTCTAAAAAAATCTATCTAACCATGCCTCTCTTGAATCAATCATTGGATCTCAGACTAGGACCACAGTTAACAGGAGGCACCAACGTCAACTGACATAACATAGTTTCACGAAGACAATGTACCGCATGCTACTTTATTCAGCAGCAACTGGGGTCTTAAAGCTTTGTCAGTTGCCTTCTAAAGTGCAACTTTTGTCCCATCAGGAGAAAAGAAGAGTGAGTGAAACCAAAGATGCATGGAAACATTTAGTCCAGTGGACACCTGGGTCACATCCATATCAGTCTTCTGAACCAGAGACGGAGAGAACTGTAGGGAGCTCAGACACCTCTCCTGACAGCTCGGAAAGGGGTCACATCACAAAGTCCTAAATAGAGTGGGGAAAACCTGTAGGTAAAAAAAAAAATCAAACTAAGAAAAAATTCAAAAGCATTCAGATCTACTTGTTGGATAGAGACTGGTGGACCCCTGCAGACAGGACCCTTAGTTAAGCTAAAGGCCTTGAACTGAACTTACCCCAGAGACTCCATTTTGAATCAAACAATAGGTGAGTCTAAAGTGAGCAATGGCACCCAGGATTGAAGCACTCCTCAAAATCATCAACCATTTGAGATCAAGAGTGTAGCAATTTTCAAAGGCTAACTTTCATAAGGATTGGGAAAGAACAAATGGAAACAAAAATATGGGAGGGACTACAGTAGGTGATGTTACAATCATGTATCATGTTACAATCAATGACTTGAATCTAAGTATGTGAACTGTGAAATGGAAGACTAAATCACCTTGTGAGCCTTTTTCCATGCTGAGAGCAACATTAGGCTTTAAATCCATCTCTTATTTGTTGGTAACAGGGTAAGAACACAGAATTGAAACAGATCAATTCCTTCAGAGAAGTGATTTGCTCATGAGAAAATCTCTTGATTAGTCAAAATACCAAATTTTCAGTAAGAAAAATAGTGCTAAAATTCTGTGTAGATGATCAGAGGCCAAATTTTGTCTTGGAGAGGAAAAATTTATTTCACTAGCTGGTTTTCAAACTCATTTAATTGTGACTATTATTAGAACTATATTCATCGCCATTATCACCCCATTATCATCATTATCATCACCAACATTAAGACCATCATCAATCATAACACTTTGTTTTTTCATTGGTCAAAGCAAAGGGAACATAATGTTCTTAGGTAAATTTTACACTTACTATTTATTTATTTATTTAACTATAGAAAATGTCAAATATATGCTTCCATATTGGTGACTTAAAGAAATTCAATTTATATGAAAATAATAACAATAAATGTAACTATATACTAGGAATTGAGGATCTGAATTAATAGTAAATCTGATTAATAGTAAAAACCAACATATAGGATAAGAAACCTTATGTTGTGAAACCTTCACTTTGCTTTCAAAGACTTAAGAACAGAATAACAAGACATTTCTAAGGACTTGATCCTGAGCTTGGAAACCTCATGTGAGTCAGAGAAGATCTGCCCCACAGGGTTTCAGTGGCTCTACTCTTTAGAAGTAGATCCTCATAATATGCACATAAACCTTCAATTATTTGTTTAGTAGCCTATTATAATCCACTTACTCAAGCCAGGGACAGTCTACAAATGTTAGGGAAGAGAGGATTCTCCTTACCCCTCTTGTAAATCGATCATATCAGCTTTATCAAAAGGACAACAGCTATTCCCCATTAGAAAGATGAAGCTTCTGGCCCTTAAAGATTTAGAGTCTCAAAACCAGATAGGGGCAATTCCAGCCTTTTCTGTAGAGTCACTAAGAATATTTGATTTGGGTTATCTTTACACTTTGGATGAAAATTTGCATTAACAGTCAGATAAGTCTGATTCATTGCTGCTACACCTCTGGTCTGTCAATTTGTGGTACTGTGGTGACTTGTGTTACTGTAACATTGGAAGCTATGACAGTAATATTCCAAATACTAGCAGGGACACCCACAGTGAACAGGTTTCAGCAGAGCTTCCAGACTAAGAATTGCCTATGAGGAAGGAATAGGCTGTCCATTTCTGAGGAATTGGCTACTGGCAATTATGGATAGCAGTGGAATAGTGTCAGGTACTGAAAAACTCATGAATAGCATGGACACACTGTCAGATACAGTGCCCAAAGTTGAGCTTCCAACATGGGTTGGAAGGCAATCAAAATACAACTAAGGAAGAGCTGCTTTCTCAAAATAGAGTGGACCAGAATGCTTTGATTAGATTCAAGCTTTTGTGACTTTCATTTGCTGACAGAGCATGACTCAAAATGAGAAGAAACAACTGCAAGTATCTATTAATAATCATAATATGGAATATACAAAGTATGGTCTTAGGAAAATTGAATGTCGCCAAAAATGAAATGGAATGCATAAAAACCAATAACTTAGGCACTAGTAATCTGAAATGACCTGGTGTTGGCCATTTTGAATCAGGTAATCATGGTTAACAATGTTAAGATGACAGACTCAAGAGAAAATGTGTCCCATTCATCAAGTATATTCAAATGCAATGATGTCTGTGATGGAATAGTGTCTATATACATACAGGGAAATCTAGTTAATACAACTTTCATTCATATTTCCACACCAACCAATATATCAGGTGATGAAGAAATTAAAGAATTCCACCAACTTCTTCGTTCTGACATTGATCAAGTAAGCAATCAAGACACAAAAGATGACATAAAGAGAAAGTAACAGTAGTTGGGAAATATTGCCTTGGTGATAGGAACTAGGCTGGAGATCACCCGAGTCACTAAAATGAATTCAGTTCAAAAACTGTAGGTTTACTAAGGGCCATGTCTCCAGGGTTCCACCAGTCTTTATCCAACCAGTATGTTCTCTTTAATCGTTTGAAATTTTTTGTCTATGTTTTTTTTCTATTCTGTTTAAGACTTTCTAATGAGATCCTTTTGAGTGGTAGCTGGGCACCATCCAGTTCTCTTGGTCTCTGGATCAGGAAGTTGATGTGGCCCAGTATTCCAATGAAATGTTTCCAGGCATCTTTAATTTCATTTACACATTTTTTTTCTCCAGATAGGTGAATAGCTGCATCTTAGATACTCCAATAGTTGCCCTTTAGAAGACCACTCACAGAGTTTTAGATCCGGTTGCTACTCAACAAAGTAGCATGTAAAACATTGTCTTTGTGAGACTACATTAAGCTTTTTGATTGAGATCATTGCAGTACCCACAGGGGGTAGTACTGTCCAATTTAGGAACTACTGATATACATCACAAAAGAGGCACTCTAATAAGAAAAAGATTCTTTCAGGCTTGAAACCAGGAAAGGTTATTGTTGGAGTTGCATGCTTTCAATATATTTTAAAAATCTATATGCTGAAAAAAGTAATCTAAAAAGCTGAACTATAAGAAGAAAAAGGCATCACGGTTAGAGGAAAACTCATTAAAAATCTGTAAAATAAGTGATGACACAACAATGATTGCTGAAATTATGGAAAATGAAGCACTTACTCATCAATATCAAAACCTAGCTTATGAGTTATATATCTCAACATAAAGAAAACCCAAATCCTCAAAACTGATCTAATAAGTAAGATCATAATAAACAGAGAAAGACTGAAATTGTCAAGGATTTCATTTTATTTCCAATAGCAGTCAATACCCATGGAAACAGCAGTCATGATGTCAAATAATGTGTTTCACTGAGAAAGGTACTTCCCAAGACCTCTTAAAGTATAAAAGAGCAAAGATATCACTTTGATATCGGTGCCTGACCACAGGTATTTCAATGTTCTCATCTGCTTGGAATGATGGACAATGTGCAAGAAACACTGAAGAAAATTTGATACACTTAAATTATGCTGTTAACCAAAAGTATTTAATACATCATGAGCTTCCAGAATACCAAACAAATCGAGGTAAGAAGAAAAAAACCCCAAACCAAACAGAATGTTCCTAAGAAGCGAAGGTGGAAGAATTTTTCTTAAATACTTTGGGCACCTTATCCAGAAGGACCAGTCCCTACAGAAGGTCATCATGCTCAGGAAAGTAGAAAGTCATGAAGAGGAGAAAGGCCCACAAGAAGATGGGCTGACATAATGCCCCAGAGTGGATTCAAATGTAGCAATGATCATGAGGAGGATGCAGGATTGCGCACTATTTTCTGTTATACATGGTATCATTCTGGATTGGAATTGGCAGCACTAATTAACTCTAGACTCATCATTTATTTTGCACAATAACGATTGAAATAACTGTTACAGCAATTTAAAGATTAAAACACTAAAGCTATAACTGGTTGAATAATTTTCCTAAAGTCACTCAAAAGTTGAGTTAAGATTAAAATTCAGGCTTTACTAACTCCATATGCTATGGCTAAAACTCATCAGAGGCACTGGGAGAAAGATGAGACTGTCTGCATTTACAGTCTCATATACCTTCTATCCCTAGGTCCCCTTTGCATTACAATTGATCCTATGCCAGAGGATTTGTTTATACTTTAATGGAGATAATAATAGTACCTCTTCACAGGGTTTTTATGCATTATACATAATATATGCATATACACATATATAGAACAATGCTTGCTTCATAGGGGCCATGCAATATTTGTTGCTGATATTGTTAGCATTTCATTATATTATACAGTATGGCAAAATTTTTAAAAAGCTACATAGTCTTTAAAATATATATGCACATATATACATCTTTGGTTTTTAAAAAAATTTTGTTGTTGTTTTGGGCATCACTGCCCTCTAGTGGTCATGGGAGCTACCCAGCCTTGCTCCTGGAGAGCCACTGCTGGATTTGAACCGCCAAGACCATGGGCTGCAGTCCCACACTCAACCACTTACACCACGGGGGTTCAGCCCATCTTTGATTTTTAAAAATGAAATTTGATAACCACAATTCATATTTGATATTACATTTAGATCACACACCTTATTATATTTTAAAATCATTTTATTGGGACTTATACAGCCCTTATCACAATTGATCCATCCATCCATGTGTTAAGTACATTTGTACGTATGTTGCCATCATCGTTTTCAAAATATTTTCTATTTGAACACTTGGTATCAGCTCATTTTCCCCCTCCATTCCCCCTCATGATCCCTTGAAAATTTATAAATTTTGTTTTTCATGTCTTACACTGACCGTATGTAGAACTACCTTATGTAGATCATTGTGATCGGTTCCCCTTTCTTCCTCATTCCCCCCCAACCTGCATCACTACCCTGGTGGGAGTAGGAAGCCCAGCCTTGCTCCTGGAGAACAGCTGCTGGATTTGAACCATCAACCTTGTGGGCCACAGTCCTACACACAATCACTGCACCACCAGGGCTCAGCAGATCGGTTCCCCCTTTCTACCCCACCTTCCTCTCCCCTTTCAAAGTATCTCTACTCTTATTATTGGTCCTGAGGGGTTTATCTGTCCTAGATTCCCTGTGTTTCCAGCTCTTACCTGTTCCAGTGTACATGCTCTGGTCTAGCCAGACTTATAAGGTAGAAGTGGGATCATGATAGTGGGACAGGTGGCATTAAAGCATTGGTTCTCAATCTTCCTAATGCTGTGACCCTTTAATACAGTTTCTCATGTTGCAGTGATCCTCAACCATAAAATTATTTTGTTGCTACTATATAACTTTAATTTAGCTACTATTATGCATTAGGCAACCCCTGTGGAAGGGTTGTTCAGCCCCCAAAGGGGCCGAGACCCACAGGTTGACAATTGCTGAACTAGAGGAAAGTTGTACGCCATACTGCACCCTGACTGACTCACCTTTTCCTTGTGACCTTTCTGTAAGGGGATGTCCCCTTATCTACAAATGGGATTTGGTTTTTCACTCTAAACTCCCTCTCACTAACATTTATATAATTTCTTTGTTCTCAGTCTCTGATACCTGATATCTTATCCCATTGACATCTCATGATCACACAGACTGGTGTGCTTCTTCCATGTGGACTTTGTTGCTTCTCAGCTAGATGGCTGCTTGTTTATCATCAAGTCTTTAAGATTTCCGATCCTATATCTTTTGATAGTTGAGCACTGAATCAGCTTTCTTCACCACATTTGCTTATACACCCATTTTATTTTCAGCAATCATGTCAGGACATTGAGAATCAGAGAATGTCGGGTTATTAGAACAAAGTGTTCTGGTCTTGAGGGGGTACTTGAGTTGAGGCCCAATATCTGTCTGCTACCTTAATACTTAACCTATAAATATATGTACAAATATATCTATGTTATATATAAATATATCTAATTATGTACATGCCTGTATTTAGACTTCTATAAATGGCCATTGCCTTCTAGTGCTTTCCTGTGTTTCCTTTTACTTTTCTCTTGTCCCACTATAATATTCAGCCATCACTCAGGTTTCAGTAATTCCTCTCAGCTACATTGCCTTTGATTAAGTCTCACCAGGCATCCTATTCCCTCCTTGCCATTGATTTTAGATCATTTGTTGTTCCCTAGTCCCTTGGTTGGTTGTTGATACCCCTGTCTTTCTCCTGCTTTACCCTTTCCTGTGTCCCCCTGGAACCATTGGTCCCATTGTTTTCTCCTTTGGATTGATTCTTTATCCTGCCTAACTTATCTATATAGACATGCAGCAACAATAATAAGCAAAAAACAAACAAACAAACAAGAAGGAGCAAAACACAGCAATAAAAGAAATCAAAAACAAAGGAAAAGAAGGACAAAAAAGAAAAGACTGTAACTAGTTCCAGGTCTGTTTGTTGAACTTTAGGAATGTTTTCCAGTACTTTGATAGGGTTCCAGGCCCTGGCACCAAAGTCTATTTTTGGAATTCCTCAGGGACTTCATTGCATTGCTCCTCTTGCTACTCTGCTGCACACCCTCAGTTTTTTGCCCCAGCTCACACTTTATGTTTAAATAAGTTGTACTATGTTGTCATTGTTTAGGCAATGTTGAGTTGGTTCTGAGTCATAGCAAGCCTGTGTACAACAGAACAAATACCACCTGATCTGCATCATCCTCACTATTGTTCTTCTGATGCTTAAGCCTATTGCTGCACTCATTGTCGAAGGACTTCCTCTTTCTAAGCCACTTTTTCAAGCATGATGTCCTTCTTCAGGAACTGACCTCTCTCAATAATATACCTAACGTACCTGAGACAAAGTCTTGCTATCATTGCCCCTAAGGCACATTTTGGCTGTGTTTATTCCAAGACAGTTTTCTTTGTTCTTTTGCCAGTCCAGGATACTTTCATTATTATTGGCCAATACCACCATTCAAATGTGTTGATTCTTCTCTGAGCTTCCTTATTCAATGTCCTAATTCACATGTGCATGAGGCAATTAAAAACACCATGACTTGGGCCAGGTGCAGCTTGGTCCTCAAAGGAACATCCTAATTTTTCAGCACTTTGAAGTGGTCTTGTGCAACAGACTTACCTAAGTCAATGTATCATTTGACTGCTGCTAGTGTGAGCATTGATTGTGGATCCAAACACCATGGAATCCTTTGCAACCTCAATCTTTTCTCCATTTATCAGTGAGAGCTTTAAGTGATCCTCATTTTAACATGCAAGATGGTGCCATCTGTGTATCTGAGGTAGGTAATAAGCCCACCTCTACTCCAAATAGCACACTGTTCCTCATATAATCCAGCTTTTCTGATTATTTGCTCAAATTTTTACTGTATCTTATTTAAGTTTTCTGAATTTGGAGATGTTGCTGCTACTAAAACTTCACTAGAAATTTCAATAGAGTTAAATAAACTCATTATTTTTCCCATGCCTTATTGGCAGGAGAAATGCTAATATCTATGTCACCTGGCACATGTTAAAAAAAGAAATATGATGATGTAATGAGCATGTGGTTATGATAATAATATCAATTTCATGCTCTGAAGAAATTCTAGCCACTAGGGACTTACTTCATCAATCATCTAAGAAAGATTTCTCTTTTTTATTACAGTAGACTCTGATGACATGGACTAATCAATGACAGACACCTACTCTTTTCTGTCACCACAGAAGACACATCAGTACTTAAAATATCCATAAAGAAATAACAATAAAGATAAAAATGAGACTTCATCTGGTATTTTGTTTTCCCATGACAGCATGTGACTCTGAGATAGTCATACACCATCTACACCCATGACCCATCTGCCAGTTTGTCATACTGTGGTGGCTTCCTTGTCACTATGATTCTCTGAGTTATGTCACCTATATTTCTAGAACAGGTAGATCTTCAAAAGTGGAAAGATTGGGCTGAACTCTGGTGGCGTAAGTGCTTGAGTGCGGAACTGCAGCCCGCGGGCTTGGTGTTTCAAATCCAGTGGCGGCTCTCAGGAGCGGCACTGAGTAGCGCCCATGACCACCAGAGGCAGTGATGCCCCCCAAAAAACAAACAAATAAAAAAGTGGAAAGATTTCAGTGAGATTTCCATTGTAAACCAGTCTAGAAAGATGGACTTGTTAATAGAGTTTGCAAATCAGTCATTGGAAATCCTAGAAATTATTTTAAAAAATGCTCTCATACAGTACAAGGGGATGAGGCCTCTATGTTTAAAGAACAGTGGCTCAAGCAACAAACCCACACTCATTAACATGGCCAAGACCAGGCAATGCTTTTCTATTATATTCGAAGTTGTGCAGAGTTGGACTCAACTCAATGGTAACTACCACCAACAACACAATGAACCCCATGAGCTCAAATTTAACCCCAACCTTTCTGTTCATCTCTAAACTTAAAAATCCATAGAAATTACCTATATGTATTCTTAGAAAAACAGGAGATAGCTTGTTTTATTTTAATTTTTTGAAATGGTCTCTTTTAAATAAAACTGTATATTCATACCAATACATGACAATTACCATTTAAATGTTAACTTGTCAGCCTGGCCTATAGTATTTGAAAATTTAGTAACTACTGGAGTACATTTTATCCTATTCTGTAAAACCTGAATAACTCAATTACATGATTTAATTTGTAACTCAGGGCCTACCATATGGAACAATGTTTTTTAAAAAAATAACTATGAATTTTGTTATGCGGCAATTATATGAGGCAATTACTAGAATTTACCATAGGCACTAGGTTTAAAGGCAAGGTGTAATACATGAATTACAACTCTAAAAGCATGCACTAGCATAATGAAGTTTAAAACTGCCAGGGTACTTCATAAAACCCACTGAATTAACTAGAAAGCATGCTAGATAACAACATTAGTGACTCAAGTCATCATACACTCCTTTGCTGCTTCTTTGAGGAATAGTCAGCAAAGGATCACAGAGCCACTGGGAGCAGTGGGGACAAAAGTCCCCTGGAGGTATCAGAATGAGAAGGTTGGCAGAGGAAATGTGCAGTGTCCTGGAACTTACTGCAACAAGAAGACTAAAAGTAGAGATATGAGCATCTCAATACTGAACTGTCTTTTGAGAAATTCCATACTGAAATCAGTTTAAGAAAGACAAACCCCTTGAGGAATATACTATGAAAAAGAAAAATTAATCTACATTGTTTCTCTTTTCATAGAGACTAAAAAGCAAATTTGATTTTTTAATCCATATTTAGGAAACATAAATAAAGGGAAATATGTATGGGTCATTTTAATGTAAAATAACATTGAAATAGTGAAAGGAAACCTTTTAATTACCTTTTCCCCCTTCCTGCTCCACATATTGCTTTATGAGGAGGAATGTCATGTAAAATAATTATTCCAGGTTGGTTTGTGTAGACCTGAGGAGTATGCCTTTGGTCAGGGGTAGCTAGGAAAGCCCCCAAAGACAGTAAATGAAAAAGGGTTGAGGATTTAAAGTCACACTTAGAAGGAGTTTTCCTAGTCACATTGTGGAAATTAGATCGGGTTGGGGAAAGAAAGCCAGGAGAAAGAACGTGCTCTATAAAAAGAGCCTTTGAAGTACATAGTAGTGACAATCACACAGGACAAAAATAGTGTCACTGGATTGTATGTGTAAGAAAAATGTTCAAATAGCATATTTTCATGTACATATGCACATATGTACATATGCACATATGTGTACAAACATTATCACAATTAAAAATAAAAAAGAATTTTAATGTCACTGAATTGTACATGTAGGAAAAATGTTGACATAGCATATTTTCATGCATAAAAGCACATATGTATACAAACATCACAATTGAAAATAAAAGGATTTTAATAGTTTAGGCATATTGCATGAAATATGAAGGTAAGTTAAATATATTGCTACTAGATTTTTGGTTCATGATTTATTTATTTCAAATAAAACTCGTTTACATGTCCCTCTGCAAACAGTGGGTGGCTGCATGTTCTCTCAATGACACACTCAGTCTTGTTAGGATTTTTTTGTTTTTTCTGTAAGGTGTCCAGTCAAACCCTGCCTCCCACAGGGGATCTGCAGGATCAGTTACATTCAAGGCAGAGGAGACAGCTCACAAGCTTATTGTTTTTGGTGGTGGTGGTGGGAGGGGGCATTGATAATCTTTTGAGATTTTCTCAAATCTCAAATAAAGGAACATCGTGGGAACATTAAAGGAAGATGTTTTTAAAAACTAGGACATTGAGTTGCTGAGAGAAATGCCAGAAAGTTGAATTGAAGAATATTTTTCCATCATAACTATTCTCCTGTCCATTCTTTGAAAGTACCTAGGGTTTTATACAAGATTTTCATAGGGATACATTTTCCTCCTCTTACTCTCCAGACGAAATTTCTTAAATTGGATTTTTAAAAGCATCCTTAATATACATTTCATTGTGGGTGGCATATTTTCCTAAGATATTAAATGATCTAGCAAAGCTTAATGTTACATTAGAAATTAGAATGCAATTGATTTAGAAAATAACACAATTTATCTTCAATCATAAATACTGTAAAATGTATTTTACAAGGTTTCTGATATTTCTTTTAAATGTTTGTTCTTTTAGTTAAAGAAACCAATAATAACCAACTTCAAAGTTTACATGACTACCATTGAGTCTTCTGGTAATTGCAGTTAGTAGTCATGCATCATTCTATAGATTGTGCATACTGAGTTAAAGTTTAGTAATATTGTTTTCAAATTCCTAATTTCCATTTATGATTTGGCAGGTAATTCTCATGAATTTTCAGAGTGGAAATGATAGTGGATATATTTTAACAATTTCAAGTTCCCCCATGCTTACTAGTTAATTCCTCTTACACTTCTTAATTCTCATTAGCCCTACACATTAGCTATGCACATTAGCCCTACAATGCAGTATTTGCAAATGATTTAACATTGAGGAAAGTATGAACACTTGGCTGTAACCTCTGAAATGGTGGGTGTGGTGGTTACATAATCTGTTGTCAATTTTAGACGTTAAGAGTGAAGGGGTGGAATTTTGCCTGTCAATCAGGTTGTAGCTTATTGACCTCATTTGGAGCTATGTGGCAGTTATGTGCTTATGTTAATTTTATGATTGAAATGTAGGGGTGGAGTCTAGCCTATTAATCTGGAGATAGCCATTAAGTAGCCAATGAGGCCTTTCTATGGGCATGGCTTTCTCCTGAGACTTTTGGGAAATCTCGCGATATTTCCCTCGTAAAGATGAGAAGCTATCTTCCCCAGTAGTTGGGAGTTAGCTTCAGAGACGATTAACAAGCTGGCAGCGTTCGAGAAGCTGGGGGAGCCTGCGGAGAGACCACATAACTTTGCCCTGATGGAGCCAGACCTCTGAAGCTGTGGCAGCCAGATGCAGACCTCTGCCAGCAATGAGTTGCTTCTGCTGTTGATGGACTCTGAGCCCTGGAGGCGAGGTGCCTTGCCAGCACTGGGATTCTGCACTCACTGACCTGTGACTTCGTGAGTCGGAAGGAGACTTTATAGACTGATTTCGGGCATATGGGTTAATATCGGACTTATGACTTTGAACTGGACTGGGCTGGGATTCTTTCTCCATGTCCCATTCCTTTTGTATATAAACCCTTTCCTTATATCGATATGTGTGTCCTTGAATTTGTTCCTCTAGTCTACCCGGACTAACACAAGCCACTAGGGAAATAAATAGCTTACTGGAATCAGGACACAGACTCACTCCCTATGAGACGTTAATGATGAGCCTGATGAGTTAAGCTGACACAGCCAGAGTCCTGAAGCTTGAGGAGCCACATGGAGACCCATGCCAATGCTAAGATGCTAATACCACCATAGAATCCACAAGACTTTCCAGTCACTAACCTGTGATCTTCCTGCATTTGACATCATTGCATGTGTTGTGTGAGTCTGAAGAGGAATTTATGGATTGGTATTGGATATATGGATTAATATTGGACTTAGGGTTTTGATCTGGACTGGGCTGGGATGTTTTCTCAATATATAATTGCTCTTTCATATATGCATATGAATGTCCATGAATTTGTTTCTCTAGTTAACCTGGACTAATACAATGGGATCATTTCTGAATAACAAAAATGCAAAAGCTTATCAATGCGGTAATGGCAATAAAATAAAATTTACAAGCCCAAATCCAATCTCATTTCTATCTAGTCTATCCCAAAACCTAGTGGCTCTGTAAGACACAGTAAAACTGCTTCAGTGAGTTTCGAAGACTGTAACTCTTTATAGGAACAGAAAGCCTCACTTTTCTTCCAAGGAGCATCTGATGGTTTCGAACTGCTGACTTTGTGCTTCACATCCAGCTCATAAGTGACTACCCTACCAGGACTCTCTGGATAACTTATTAACAGAAGTTTCCTACAGCTTCTACTCCTGCTTTGTCTTTCTTGCTTTCTATAGAATATACTATCTAAGTTGTCCAATAAGGTAGCTACTAGCCACATATGCTGGCTTAATTTAAAATTAAATAACAAATTCCTCAGATGTTAAAAGATTAAATGCAGCTATGTAATCCTTGACACCAGATATCAAATCACCAGAAGCAAGACAGTAAGGTAACCAAAGACACTATAAATAATTCTCCAAGTCTACAACCTCATCTACCCGAGACTGGAAGAACTATGGTAGCCAGCTGACCTGTCTGACCAGGGTCACAATAGTCGGTCTCAGATAGAATAAGAGGGGAAAATGGTGATATGGAGAACTCAAATTCCTCATTAAAAGAAAAAGTCAGACAAACTAAATAAATAAAGTATAAAAGATCCCCCCCCACCCACACCTAGACTGTCACAAAGAGACACTACTTAAATCTAGAACAAAGCCTATTTCCAGAGATTGTTTTAATTGAAATGGCAGAATAGTTAAGCGGCATACACAATAAAAGATGTCACTCATAAGGTTGGTGCCCATCTTGAAAACGACTATTATATCAAAAGATAAAGTATATCCTGAAAACAATGATGAGGCGATAAGAGACAGTGAAATTGGAGTACTGGGAAGGAAATAATCACAACATGATTAAAGAGTGTTGGCACACTATGATATATCCAAGGAAGTTTGCTGAATAATTGTAGCTACCATGTCAGACAGGAGCCTAACTTGATATCCTTACATACATTAGACTCCACACCCCAAGTGCTTAGTTGTCATCTACATCCAGAGGCTACCATGAGGGAAAGTACCAATACAGAACATTTTCATCATTTTAGAACATTCTCTGATGCATCTTTGCCTTAGCACCATGAAATTTTATGGGGGAAGGTCACTAATGCATTATTTAGGTGGTGCACTGGCAGCAAAATACCGTCAAAGGGCTAGATTGACTTTATTTTTACAGTTTATTGCTGGATTTTCAAAAATTTCACACCTATGTTCTTCTAAGTGACAGATTCTTACATTGTAACAAGCATCAAAATTACTTTTTAAAATATATGACTTATGTTGACCCAATATAAGACATAAAGATGAATTCGTTGCAAAGGTTTTCTACCTTGATATCCATTATAAATAATCTCTAATATAAAATTATTAAGGAAATGATGCTGCTTCCCTGTAGTTCTCTGCTTCCTTTCAGAAATAAAATTATGCATTCAAGAAACTGTGAGTAGGCAAAACTGTTTAAGACAAGTAATATGGCTAAGAAAAAAAAGGAGTTTTAAAAGGTCTCCGATCTTTCTTAATTAGAAAACCTCAACAAAATTATATCTAGCACTGGGCTGAGCCCCGGTGGCGTAGTGGTTGTGCGCGGGACTGCGGCCCACTGGGACGGAGGTTCAATTCCAGCAGTGGGGCTGGGCCTCCTACTCTCACCACCGGAGAGCAGTGATGCCCAAAAAAACAAAAACAAAACAAAAACAAAAAAATTATATCTAGCATTGTCATTCTTCACTGACTACATGCAATCATAACTTTCAAAACCTACTTAAATCCTGAATCATATATGCGGGCCAAATGTAAGCTTATATTATCATTTGGATGCAGAAATTAGGGTCACTATGATTTCCTAGAAAAATTCAGAGTTCGGAATCCCGGAGAGGTAGAATCAGTTCATTGCTCCGGAGCAAAACATGGGCGTGCCTTGGAAGAAAAGTCTGGCAATCGACTTCTGAAAAGTCAGCTAATGGGAACCTAACAGAGCTATGCTGCCACATGTGGTGAAACCACCAGTCTGAGAGAGATTTTACACACAGGTAGCGCCTGACCTTGCTACAATTAACAGCAACCCAAACCATTGCCTTTCAAAAGTTGATCTAAGTATTAAAAACACACAAATTAATTTCACATGCATATGCAAAAGGTCAGAATTATGAAAGTGGAATTACAAGGTATTTCTTGAAGCAAAGATTTAAGATCTGGCCATCAATTCCAGCTGCCAGACAGATTGATTAGCTACCTCATTACTTTATCTGGGCAGTGTCAGTGACGTAATTGATAGAACACAACTCTTGAGCGTGTAAACTGAGGTTCACAACTTCCCCTCCTTCCTGTTACCCCCTGGTTCTAATTTTTTAGGTGAATTTTTTTAATCTCTGAATAAATTTTTTAATCAATTGATCAATTAATTTTTTAAATAAAAATCATTTTATTGGAGGCTCGTACATCATTTCTCCAATACATAAATAAACATACTGTGACAAGAACCCTCGCATGTCCGCTGCTGTCATCATTCTCCAAACAGCCGCCCTTCCCCCCAGCCTCTGGTGTCGGTTCCCCCCAACCCGTCCCGTTTCCCTGCTCTCTCTCTCCCATCCACCCTCAATACTTTAAATAATTACTATTCTGTCACGTTACCCTGCCCGACACCTCCCTCAGCCCACTCCCCCATGCCCGTCCTCCAGATAGGTCATATGTAGAGCCTTGCAGCTGGTTCTGTCTCTATCCCATCTTCTCTCCACCCATCCAGTAGTTCCATTCTAATCACTGGCCCAAGGGGGCTCATCCATCCTGATTTCCCCTTATCTCCAGCCCCCCTCTCCACTAGTGTACCTTTTCCAGTCCATCCGGATGTGCAAGGTAGAGTGGGGATCATGATGGTGGGGGGGTAGGGAGACCTCAGGAACTAGAGGAAACTTGTATGCGTCATCACTGCCTGGCTGCACTCTGACTAGTCTGTCTCCTTCCTGTTTCTCCCCTGTAAGGGGGTGGTTTTAGATGATTTTTGAGCCTTCCTTTTTTATTACAGTCTACTGGGCCTTGATCTTGACCTTCTCTTCCTTCTATGTCCACCCTAGACCCCAAAAGATGCCATCATTGAAACTGCTTTCTTTCAGGTTACCTTGTGCTGCTGTTGCAGTTGAGCCACTCCTGCAATACTACAGACCGAAATGAGTGCTCCTCTCTGGTATTGGAAAGCAACTGAACTCTGTAGGGGATGGAGTTTGCACAATGACGACATGGGGGAGAAGTTCTGTTGGGTCTTCCATGCTCAGCAATCCAGCATCTCTGTTGCACTATAGATGTGTGCTATTCTCCATCTAGAAGGACTTCCCTGGTTTCTACTTGGCACATGCTGACTCATCTCCCCCTGGTTATCTTAGGCCCCTTCTTACATCTGCTCAACACTCTGGGGCAGAATTTAAGGCTTGCTTTCCACCTTGAGTAGTTCTTATCACAGTGTTGGTTAACATTTGTTTAATTTTTTGAAGGTAAAGAAATCAATAGAAAACAAGGAGAATGAAAAACTGCTACCATTGAGTTGATTCCAAAGCCTAGTGGAAGTGTGTTGAGATTTGGGTTTTTAAATAGTTGGTTTGTGTGTGTCTTTTGAAGGGGATCCCCAGACTTCTGGAAGGACTAAAAGCTCCAACCTTTTAATTGACAGCCAAGCACTTGAACCTACTTGCACTATCCAGGGATTCCCCATAAATGTTAAGACACTTGAGTTTTATGTGAGAAGATTTATATCCCCCATAAGTGGATTGCCAGATCTTTTTTCCATATCCTTGGAAGAAACATTGGGCCATCTACTTCTAGAGAAAAAAAAAGAATCAGCCATTGAAAACTCTATAGAGAACAATTCTACTTTAAGAAATATGAGTTCACTGTAAGTCAGAATAAAATAGACAAATTTGCTTTGTTAACATCTATATAGCATCCACACTTTGTTTGAAGATCAAACAAAGTGATGTGAACAATATTCATCTGCACATTTTATTGCATGAAATTAGATTTTATTTAAAGTGGAAGACTGACAGTCCACTTCTTTGAAGTCAATCAATTATATCAGGTTGGCAATCAAAAACTCAAAAACAAGTCCAAGTCTTACTCATGGCAATCCTACAGGCCAGTTTAAAACTGCCTCTTTGGATTTCTGAGGCTGCAAATGTGTGCTAGAGCAGAATGCTCCATCTTTCTCTTATGGAACATCTAGTGGGTCCAAACTGCTGTACTTGTGGTTAACAGCTCAACGTATAACCAATAAAGAACATATAACTTATTCACCAAGTGAAAATTAACTTTTCTCCTCAAAAATATAAAGTCACCATGAAGCAAAATTAAGAAGACAAGTATTTCTATAGCAAATATATTGTGCAAATATCACTCTGGTGAACGAATACCAAAAAGCAAACTAAATTAAAGTCATTGCCATGGATTCAACACAGAAACTTAACAACCCCAGCAGATTTCTGAGACTGCAATTGTTTACAGGAGTAGAAAATTCAGTCTTTCTCCCATGGAACTGCCACTGGTTTCAAGTTGCTGGCCATGGGGATCACAGGTAGGCAATGGTAACCACTACACGACCCTGGCTTGGGCTGATATTCTGATTAATATTTGATGCACAATCTCACGAGAATTTTTCTTTAGATCTAAAGGCTTCCCACATCTCTGCTTTCATTGCTTCAGAGACAACATCAGAGTCTCTCAACATTTGTGTGAGTCACCCTGGGATTTAATCTGCCAAAGAAGTGAATAAATTTAAGGTTTGACAGCAAGTAATGATCCAAAGATTTTTGTCCTGATTATATGGTTTCGTTCTAGCCAAATAAAATCCACAAAGATGGCACTAGCCTTTAACCTAGTCATAGAAGCTCAAAGTCAAGCCAAGCCAGATCAAAGCTTAAATGATAATGTTTTGATGTATTAACATGAGTAGGAAAAGAAATTCACCTCACAAAACATGCTTTATTATTCAAGTATAGAAACAGTCTGTTATACACCAAAATAGGTTCTTGTGAAAATTTTGTAAAGGGGGACTTTGGAGGAGTATTCTGAATGTTTTCTATGCTTTTCTTTTTTTGACAAGTTGTTAAATCATTGCATTTTCAACGATTCACTTTGCAATGTCCTCTGCAATGCTCTTCATATTCCTCAGACTTGGTCAGAAGGGATTCACCCTTGCATTCCCTCCACCTCACCCTCTCTCCACCCCTGCAGCAGCTCCAATCCAACCACCAGGCTGAAGGTGTTCAACCATCTTGGTCTCCCCACATCCCCAGCTCCCCTCTCCACTAGTAAACCCACTCCAGCCCATCTGGATTTGTGGGATAGAGTTGGGACCATGATGGTTGCGGGAGGAAGGCTTTAGGAACTAGAGGAAATTTGTGTAGATCATCAATGCACGGCTGCCCCTTGACTGGTCTGTCTCCTCTCTGTGACTCCCATGTAGAGGGGTGACCAATTACCCACCAGTGGGCCTTAGGCCCCCATCCTGTTCTCCCCCTCATTCATTATGATGAGATTCTTGTTCTTTGATGCTTGATACCTGCTCCCTTTGGCCCCTCTTGATCACACATGCTGGTGTGCTTCTTCCATGTGGACTTTGTTGTTTCTGTGCTGAATGGTGACTCGATTATCTCAAAGTCTTTGAGAGTCCAGACATTCAATTATTTTGTAGCTGGGCACCATCATTTCTCCTACTCTGTTTGCCTCTGTATCCATTTGTCTTCAGAGATATCAGGAGTCAATTGGTCCATTGATTATAGTTTTTGTTCTTTGATGCCTGATGACAGATTGTTTCAGCACCTCATGTTCACACAGGCAAATGAGCTTCTTCTATGGCTACACATATGGTCTACACATGTCCTCAATGAGCACAGTGATATGTGTGTTTTGCCTAGACCTTCCACCACCGTGTGGCCATGCTGGCTGTTATGTTTCTTCTGTGTGGGTGTGGTCTCTTCCCAAGTAAATGGTCTATTGTTTATCTTCAGGCTCTTAAGACCCCAGACGATACGTCCTATGATGGCTGAGCACCATCAGCTTTCTTCACCACATTTGCTTGCTGGACCTGATGGCTTAACTGGAGAATTCTATAAGGCTTTCAGGGGGGAGTTGGCACCAATCCTCCACAAAGTTTTCCAGAGTATAGAGAAGGATGGAAAACTCCCCTACCCATTTTATGAAGCCAGTATAATTTTGATACCCAAACAGGGAAGGGATTCCACAGGAATAGAGAACTGTAGACCAATATCTCTAATGAACATAGATGCAAAAGTCTTCAACAAGATATTGGCCAATAGAATACAAAAGTATATAAAAAGCATAATTGATCGGGTAGGATTCATCCCAGAGATGCAAGGATGGTTTAACGTCCATAAATCAATCAATATTATACATTATTATATGCCTTGGTGAGTTCTTCCTGGGGTCCAGTCTACCCAGTGTCCTCTCTGCTTCTTGTATGAAAGGCTGGTTCTCATTCATTAGGTTGGGGAAATTTTATTTCAGAAATTCCTTAGCTAAATCAACTGTTGATATCTTCACTGTATCTTGTTCTGGCAAGCCAATGATATGGATGTTATTTCTTTTCATAGCATCGCTCATTGATCTCAGGTTTTCCTCTGTATCCTTTATTATCTTATTTTATTGTTTTTCACGTTTATTGAGGTCAACCTGGTTGTTTTCAAGATCGCCGGTATGAGTCTCAGCCTCATCTAATCTGTTCATGAGATCAGCAACCCTGCGTGAAGCTTCTGCTATATCCCCTGTTAACTCCTGCATTTCCCTCTGGTGTTTGATCCTCATTCCCTTTATTGTGGACTTCATCCCTTCTATTGTGGCCTTCATCCCCTCTATCATTGCATCCTTTGTCTGTGTAGCTTTCTTCATCTCTTTTATTTCTCCTATCAATCTTCTAAGAATTTCTTTTTGTCGCAGAACCATATCAGATTCTTCTATGAGTGTAATGAGATCTGTTGCTGTGGTTCATATATAATACATATGAACATTACATATGATATGATATGATAAACATATTCAGGGCCTTCCATCCAAATGCAAAAAAAATACACATTCTTCTCAAGTCCACATGGCACATTTTCAAAAATTGACCATGTGCTGGGACACAAATCAAGCATAAGTAAATTAAAAAAATATAGAGATCATACAGACGTCCTTCTCTGACCACCATGCCATAAAGCTGGAGATTAATAAAAGGACTAGTAGTAAAACAAGGGCAAACATATGGAGGCTGAATAATGAACTTCTGCAGCATGAATGAGTAATGACCCAGATTAGAAGGGAGATCAAAACATTTCTAGAAATTAATGAGAATGAGAATACACTGTATCAAAACCTCTGGGATACTGCGATGGCAGTTACTAGAGGTAGCCTGATTGCAATAGGAGCGCATATGAAAAAAGAAGAGAGTCTTATAGCAGACATGCTCTCACAAAAAATATCATATACATTATACATATATAATATTATACATTATATCGATAAGATGAAGTATGAGAACCAGATGATAATATCTATAGATGCAGAAAAAGCATTTGACAACATCCTGCACCCTTTCCTAATCAAGACACTCAGACAGATAAGAATAGAAGGACAGTTCCTCAAGTTAATACAAGCTATCTATGAGAAGCTGACAGCTAACATAATAATCAAAAGAGTAAAGAATAAATCAATCCCACTGAAGAAGAGGACTAGACAAGGATGCCCCTTATCCCCACTACTATTCAATATAGTACTGGAGGTCTTAGCAAATAGCATAAGACAATGGAAAGACATCCAAGGTATCCAAATGGGAGGGGAGGAGGTAAAATTATTGTTATTCGTTGATAACATGATCCTGTACATCGCAAATCCCAAGAGCTCCACAACTGGAGTACTAACAGTGATAGAAGAATATGGAAGAGTGGCAGGATACAAGATCAACAAACAGAAGTCGGTTCCTCTGCTCTACCCATCTGACAAGAACACAGAAGAGGAGATCAAGAAAGCAGTACGATTCACAATAGCCAAGAATAAATTCAAGTACCTTGGGATATATCTAACAACAACAAAAAAGACCTATACAAGGAAAACTACAAAACCCTACTACAGGAAATGAAAAGTGATCTCCACAAATGGAGGAATATCCCATGCTCATGGATTGGTAGGCTCAATATAGTAAAGATGTCTATTCTACCCAGGACACTTTTTAAGTTCAACACTATCCCAATCCAAATACCAACAACCTCCTTTAGAGAACTGGAAAAACTGACAACCAATTTCATATGTAGAGGGAAAAGGCCCAGAATTAGCAGGGATCTCCTCAAGGACAAGAACACAGTTGGAGAGCTGGCTTTATCTGATTTTAACACTTACTACAAAGCCACAGTTGTCAAGACAGCATGGTACTGGCATGATGACAGATACACAGATCAATGGAACAGAATAGAAAACTCAGAAATAAAACCATTAGCCTATAGACAACTGATTTTTGACAAGGGCCCCAAAAGCATCAAGTGGGAGGGTTATGCCCTCTTCAACAAATGGTGCTGAAGACAATGGAAATCTACATGTAGAAAAAGGAATCAGGACCTCTACCTCACCCCATGCACAAGAACAAACTCGAGGTCGATCACAGACCTGGAAGTAAAACCACAAACCATCAAAACCATTAGTGAGAGAATCGGGGAAGATCTAAGAACTTTGACCCAGGGAATTCTATGCTTTTCTTAATGGACTTACAAGAAAACCTAATTTAGTTATCATCTGAATTATCATTCATTATTTTTCTTTTGCTGCAATTTATTCAGAAGGCATTAAGCCAGTGTTATTTCTAATGTAGTTTTATAAAATTATTGATTCCTAAATTTTCAAGTATAACTTGTAGTACTGTCAAACATTCTTACTTGACATTATGGTTATAAATACTTCACCCACTCATTATCCACTGCCAATTAGTTGATTTTGATTCACAGTGACCCTGTACAACATTTCCAAGGCAGTAAATCTTTACGGGAGCAGATTATCTCATTTTTATTCCAAGAAGCATTTGGTGGCTTTCAACCACCACATTATTTTAATCCGCCATACTGTCACCAGATGTCCTGAACTGCTTCGCAGTAATTTTCATTTTATAGTGAACTCTCTATAATAAATATTTATTGGCTTAAAAAAGAAAGATATATGTAAGATGATATATTACAGTTAATAGGTATGGCACAACTCTCACAATAATCCTGTCAGAAGAATAACTAAGGCTGTCATCCCAACTCACAGAGCCTTCCAAAGAAGCTGCCAGAAGAACAAGATTCTGGCCCTCAGAAAGCAATCACAAGAAGCAAATTTCATATGAGCAATGCTTCTCAAACGTAACCTCTTCCCTTATTGTTTTGGTAATTAAAGTAAGAACTTTTCTCAGCCTAAGTGGTTAGGGCTGTGCAAGCATGTTCTTGGGAGGAGAAGTCCATGTTTGTATAAAAATGGAAGAAAGAATCAAAGAATAAGCTTTCTATTTTATTAAGAAAACAGCAGCTGAGAAAAGTCAGATCACTAAAATTTGCTCCTTTCCATTTGATTCCGACTCGTAACAACTCATTAGTGCACAGAAATAAACATGACAACTTCAATAAAGAAATTGAGAGACGGGGCTGAGCCCAGGTGGTGTAGTGGTTGTGCATGGGACTGCGGCCTACTGGGATGGAGGTTCGATTCCAGCTCCACAGAGCAAAGGCTGGGCCTCCTACTCCCACCACCTGAGGCCAGTGATGCCCCCCCCCCCAAAAAAAAAAAAAGAAATTGAGAGACTAGAAAGAATTTTATTTCTAGAGGTGAAGCAGATTTAATAAAACACTCAGTTGATAATATAAAGGAGCAAATTAAATATTGGGGGTTTTGTTTATTTAATTAATGAGCTGTAATTTGAATTTGAAAAACAAACAAACCCAAGTTAAAATATATAAGGGGTCTTACAAAAGTTCACGGAAAAATTCCAATGTCTTTCAATTTTATTTTTCCATGAACTTCTGAAGCCCCTCAGAAAGCTAACCATAGTAAAAGATGTGATCTTATGTTTGATCTTATTCTATATCTAAGATTTTTTTCTGATATGCATAGGAATTCAACTATGTGAATTATAACAAGCTATGGATAGCACTGAGGAAATGGGAATTCCAGAAGACTTATCCGTGACCAAGAGGATCCTGTAAATGGGTCATTAGGCAACCATTCAAACAGAAAAAGGGAATATTTCCTGGTTTGAAAAAGAAAAGTGTGTCGGGGTGGTATGTTCTTCTGATTCTTATTTAATCTGCATGCCAAGCACATACTCAGAGAATCTGCCTTCTTTAAAAGGAATGGGGCATTGGGATTGGAGTAAGATTTATTTACAATCTCTGATCTATAGAGGAAACGGTCTTGCTTGTTGAAAACCAAGAAGACTTGAAGTATTGACTTGAAGAGCAAGTATTTCAGCTTTCAGTATTATAGTATCATGACAAATGAAAGACTGAAGTTTTTGTGGGGTTTCACCTTGCTTGGATCCATAATCAATGTTCATGGAAGATCACTGAAGAGATCTCACAATGAATTATAGTAAATATACTACACAAGACCATTTTAAGTTTTGAAAAACAAGGAGGTTACTTTGAGGACTGAGCTGTACCTGGCACAAGCCATGGTATTTTCAATGGTCTCAGGCGCACATGGAAAGCTGAACACTGAATAAGGAAGTTAAAAGAATAATTAATGCATTTGAATTTTGGTCCTGGACAAGAATATGGAAAGTAACCTGGACTGCCAAAAGAACAAATGAATCTGCCCTGAGAGAAGCACTGCCAGGATGTCCCTTATTGCGGATGGTAGAGCTTCATCTTGTGAATTTTAGACATGTAATCATTGGAGACCAGTTCTTGGGAAAGAACATCATGCTGCAAAAAGCATAAGCAAGGCAAACAAGAGGAAAACCCTCTGTGAGGTGGATCTGTGGAGGGGATACAATGGATTCAAACAACAATTGAGAGGATGGCACAGACCTGGGAAGTGCTGCTTTCTGTTGTCCATAGGGTAATTATGCGTCGGAACCAACCCAACAGTAACTAATAGCAATGATGATATCAAAAGTATGTTACTCTTAATGTTAACATAATGCATTTAGTTAAGATTTTCATTATCTCACAGAGTAATCATCTTCTGGCACAATCTGATGACATTTACCGATTGTCTACACCTGGAAAAAAATGATCACTAAGTGGAAAACAATGAAGAAATTGCTGTCATAACCTTTTTATAGCTAACTGCTTGAGCATCAGTCTTAAGAGGAATTATATATTCCCAGAAATTCTTTTAGAACAAACTCTTTAAATTTCAAAGCACCTATTACAATATTCTTATTTCATAATCTACATTTCTATTTATATAAGTCAGAAAAGAAACGATTCTTCTGATAAATCAGTGTTTCATCTAAAAGCTGTTGTTTGGGTTGTTTTTAATTCCATTTTTTGAGAGGTATTGTTTATTAACTTATTTTTTGAATCATTTATTTTAAAATTTCCTTTAGTAATTCCTAATTGCAATATAAATAATAGAGAAACTTCATAGGATATTTTGAAAACAAGGAAAAAAAACAAGCATCCATAGTTCAATTCCCTGATAAAATTAATGTGAATATCTTCATTCATTTTCTTTTGCAAGGTCTTAAATCCAATATATACTGTATAAAAAATAATTTACACATATTAAATAAATTGTGCCAAGTGGAGAAAAACATAAGTTATAAGGTTATCTATAGCTAGTTATCTTGTGGGGGACCAGCAAGTCCATTGTGATTCACCATAGTAGCAGGCCTGGCCCTGAGTTAGCCTCACTGGAGGGGGGGTACCCTCATTATTGTAGCTATTGTATCAGTTCATCATGTTAAGAGTTTTTCACTTTCTCTCTGATCCCATACTTAACCAATAAGTTGCTCTTCTGCAGGTACTTGTCCCTCATAATTTTAGTGTGTTCCTAAAGAACCATATTCATATGTGTGCATGTTTACATAGTAAAACTTGTGTACTTCTCTTGGCAGAGTGGCGTGGTCTTCCATTGGTTTGTCTGTACTGCTGAGCTTTGTGGTAAAGCCCTTTCCTACTGAATCATGGTCTGTAGTTGGAAACCTCCATCAGCTTCTCAGGAGAAAAACTTGAGCTTTCTACTCTCCTAAAAGTTAAAGTCTGGGAATCTCCCAGGGGCCCCACTATGAGTCAGAAATGACGGAGTGGCTGAAGGCTAATGATACTATTTACCCTGTAATGGAGAATTCTTACAACGGAATGAGCATCAATCCAACAGTATTGTAATATGCCCACTAGTGTGCTGGATTCAACTCTAGTTTCTGAGGTCAGTGTTTCTTCTCAGAACTCTTTAGATAAATTTAACTTAGACTGATAATAGTTATCACAGGACATTCCACCACTCCTTTGTAATTTGTCCTCTTTAATTTTGAATTATTCTTTTAAAATTGACATCAGGCAGTTACAAATTCCATAAATTATTTTAAGGTGGATATGACTTTAATATTTTCCTAAAATCTTGAACATTTGAAAATATCCATTTGATGCCTGTTCATAGGAAATAACTTGGTGGGGTCTTAAATTTCTGTTATCACAACTTTTCCTTTCAAAACTACATGTATCTATTGTCACTATTATTGCATTAAGAGGTCACATTTGAAAACAACAGAGACAAGTGCCATTGAATTAAAACAGAAAAGAAACTCACTGGAAACAATGAGTAATTTTTTAACAACAAAAGGAGGCTGGATGCCACAAAAAGATGAAGGGAGGCGAAGTCAGGCCTGCTACAGGAAAAGTCTGTTGGGATGATGGTGCTGAGCCACTGGACAGTTGCTTCTGCTGAGCTCTGAATTCTGCATTGCTACCCAAATTGCAATCTTTTACATGTCTTTGGTGTTGGCAAGCAACAATATCCTCTGGGAGCACGGCAGGTCATATGACTTTCTAGGAACCGGGAGAAAGGAATTATCTGATCTCATTTGTTTTTTGCTACCCACTGACATAAAGAAAAACTCTCCTCAAACTAGAAAATGTGCTCCAACCACAAATGTGCAGAGTACAACCCCTTCTCATTGCACTCAACATCTAATCTTCAGCCCATCCGAGACGTACAAAAACTGCTTGATTTTATGTCACTATTTGCAAGTTATTTGTTTCATCTGTACGATTATGGTTTTTTTTTCTTGCAACCTAGTAATTTGTAATTCTAGTCTGATTTTGTAAGTTTACTTTCCTTGATTTCCTTATAAAGGACAGATTTCTCTCTTAAATGGTTTTCTGCAGCGATATCCCTGGCCATAATATACAGTTGGCTTTCTTTTTTAAACAGCTCTAAGATGTAGATTGATGTTCAGTTTCCTGTCTTTCATCTCAACTTTTAATGGTTGATATTATTCACCAGCAAGTTCTTTTCCTCAGCATTGTGGAGTAATTTCTCAAATTTATGTACAACTTTCCTGATTATCTTTTTATATATTATAAATCCCACCTGTGTCAGTCATATGCTAATGTTAATTTTATGATTGAAATGTAGGGGTGGAGTCTAGCCTGTTAACCTGGAGATAGCCATTGAGTAGCCAATGAGGCCTCATTATATGGGCATGGTTTTCTCCTGAGACTTCTGGGAAATCTCGCGGTATTTCCCTCGTGAAGATGAAAAGCTATCTCCCAGTTGTTGAGAGTTAGTCTCAGAGAGGATTAATCACGGAAAAGACAAGATGCAGCCTCCGAGAAGTTGGAGGAGCCTGCGGAGAGACCACATGGCTTTGCCCTGATGAAGGCAGACCTCTGAAACTGGAGTGGCATGCTGTTGATGGACCTGAGCCCTGGAAGCGAGGAGCCATGGGGAGACCCAAGCCAGCACCGGGACTCTGCACCCACTGACCTGTGACTTCGTGAGTCAGAAGGAGACTTTGTAGACTGATTTCGGGCATATGGGTTAATATCGGACTTATGACTTTGAACTGGACTGACCTGGGATGCCTTCTTGGTGTCACATTCCTTTTGTATATTAACCCTTTTCCTTATACCTATATGCATGTCTATGAAATTTGTTCCTCTAGTCTGCCCGGACTAACACACCACCTTTTAGTATCACTAATTTAGATTTACAATCTAAGATTGTATTTTTAGCCTTTCTTATTTTTCCCGCCATTCTCATTAGCATCCTTTTTATCATAACCTGATCTTGCCTTAGAAACTTACATGCCCTGTTGAAAGAAAATACGTCCTTTTTTAAGAGAATCTCTTTGTCTTTGTCTCTGAACTACATCCACAGCAAATGATATCTGTCTGGGTCCAAGCTCTAAGAATAAAGAGTTTGGATGGAACTTCTTTTCTAGATGAACCTCCTCTGCAGCTCTGCCACTGATTTGCATTTATTTGATCTGAAACAACTGTTTGGTTAAAAGAGTTCTAACGATCTAGTAACCCAAGTTTCTAGTGCGATTAAACTCACTTTATCTGGGCATTTGACCATGTAGAAAAGTAGTGAACCACTTACAAAAGCAATATTTCCCAAGAGATTAAATTTGGTCAACTAACAAAAGACCCATATTCAGATTGCAGGTTATATCTCTACAAGTAGGCAGGAAACTAGAATCATATGTCTGACATTTTGTTAATTCTCACAGTAGTTTCACTTTTTTGCCATTAATAACGTTTGATGAGCTAGCCTTGAAACTTTACAGTCATATGCTTAGTGTTGTTAAAAAATCAAATGAGAGTGCTAGCTCAGGCATGTTATAAAGTTGTTTCCAATACCATAACCAGAGAGCCAGACCTAATTTTGATGTAACCAGTGTTGCACATCAGGGATTTAATGCAGTATTCTGCTGAGGCAGCAACTAACCCTTTCAGTTTGACAGTGAAAAACAGTGACCAGTAATTTGCCTGTTACATTAAGACTCCCAGCTGGACTGTAGCCATGTAGAAGCCAAATATAATTTAAATAAAGTGAGAACTTAGAACAGTTACTGATATTCAGTTGACCATCTTTTACAAGATATACATTGGATACCCCATTTTAGCATGCATTTCAGCTATTTGAACATTTAGTCTCTTTAGACATAATTCAAGAATAATTTGTGCGAGTATGTGTCTAAAATGAATAAAGTTAAAAACAACTCTGCTCAAATTTCAGTAAAACTTTACCAAGACTAAAAGCATCTTATTGTTTCTTTAAAAAGACTAAATTAGGAGGCATCGCTGAGCCAGCAACCGCACAAGAGACTGCGGCATGAGTGATCCAAACACGTCTCGTCCACGACCTTATAGGTGAGATTGATGAAGACGATGACCTAGTAAATTCTGATAAGGTTATAAAGAAGCTATGTCCAGTGAAGATTGTCCTTGCTCATGAAGATGATCATAAACTTGAACGTGATGAAAAGTCTTGGAGAACCTATTGCTGCAGGAACATATACAAGAGCTTAACATAGTAGTGGTTATCATGGCAGGAGCTTTTCGTAAAGAGAAATAATTTCTAATGGGCTTCATGCTTAGATATATGTATCACAAGACTGTCTGAGATGTAAGACTCAGGGAAAATGTATGAATTCATGAAGAAAAAAAGTGACTTGTTTCATGTTCTTTTCCAAGCAAGAAATGTATTTGCAGAAACAATAGCATTTTAAAATGCTTCATCCTAGAGTGTACATACATAATAAAGGACTTACATTCAGTATTTTAGTATAGCCAATACATTCAAGAAGTATGTACTAAAAACACAAAACTTAAAAGCAAGTGTTGTGAGAATGATGAGGATAACAAGTATACAAATGTTCTTGACATACTGTGGGTGGATGGATGGATTATTATAAGAGTTGTATAAGCCTCCACTAAAATGATTTTAAAAAGAGTAAATTAGTTGGTTATATAAGTGAGAATGTTATGAGAAAATTATTAAAACAATTTTCATGTTTTTATTACATTTTTTCTCTATCAAATCACCCCAAAGCATTTTCTACTTATATTATCTCATACGAGAAGTCACCAACTACTAGTAGGGCCCATTTTGGTTGTTTCAATCTCATTAATTTTTTTTGGGGGGGGGGCAATCACTGTCCTCTGGTGGTCATGGTAGCTACCCAGTGCTGCTCCTGAGAGCCACCACTGGATTTCAACCGCCAAGCCCGCGGGCCGCAGTCCCACACTCAACCCTTACACCACTGGGGCTCTGCCCTAATCTCATTATTTTTAATGATTTCTCAGTTTTCATCTTAGTAAGTTGTAGAACACTGAGGAACACAAGCATTCTAACACTGGAAACTATCTGCGTAGGCACTGTCACTCTTCCGTGGCAGACTGGAAGGGGCAAAACTCTAGGGAGGAAGACAGAAAGACACTACTATTCAGAAATTAACACAGTGTAGTACCTTGCACTATGAGAAACACTGAAGCAGTTGATGATCCTCCTTCATTGGAAGCCGTGCAGTGGTATTCTCCAGCATCATTGAATTTGACATTTCTGAGCTCTAAGGAGAGGTTAGCCAAAACCTTAATTCTCACTGGGTCTGCAAGTTTCATATCTCTATCATTTTTCTGCCAGGTTAGATTGTAATCCACTTCACTGATGACAAGACATGTCAAGACTGCTCTTCCTCCAGGAGTGATTGTGACATTATTAGGCTCTTGGACGACAGGAGGGGGCTCTGTGTGGAATCAAAAGTTTCATATCAGGACCTCCAATAGCCATTTTGCTAGCTTATAGATATAGTCTAAAATTTCCATGAGCATTTATTGACGATCCAGTAGTATTCATTGCAACAAAAGTTATACATACTCTGGTTTTCTTCAGATCATGTAAATCTTTTACAACAGATGAGGGCACATGTGTATGACCGTAAGAAAACTGTCATCTAGTTAAAAGTTGCATTCAGAGAGAAGCTCAAAATTACATAGGAAGCATACTCCAGATTAAATCTATAACTTATTGACATGAGGGGAGACAAAGAGACATTGCAAAGATCTGATTACACTACTTGTGATGGTGGAATGAGGCAGATTTGAACTGAATTTTGAAGAATGTAGATTTTATAGCTTTTTAAAGACATTTAATTACATGTAGGTACATTGAGTGTTTCAGGAAATTAGTTCAGAAAGAATATTGGATGGGTCAAAGATATGCTGGTGTTGAGTAGATGCACAGTTAAAATCTCATTCATTGGACATAGTGCAACAGTGGAAGCAGACCTTGTTTCCCTAGCTGGGATGAGAGTATAGGCTCACTGAAAAAGGTAGAGTGAAAAATAGGGCTAGTTATTCAACAAAATCATGCACACACAGACACATACAAAAAAGGCGCTGTCATCATGCATATTTCAGAAGTTGCCACTAGCCAGTGGCTAAGTAGATATTTAACCACCATTTCTAGCTAGAATCACATATTGCTCTCATTAGTGGTGAAGTCCAAATGTTTTTAAAGATCTGATGTGAGTAACCCCTGTTGAGCAGAAAGAAACTCTGGTGATCTGTGCTTGCTGCAAATGCATGCTGTCTGCTTTAGTTTAAGTGTGAAAGTGTGTCAGACTACGCAAGATTAGGCTTTATTCTTCTATGTTTTAAAGCTTTCTATAAATACAGGTGAGTATGACAAGCCTAAAATCAGGACTAGATGCAAGTACATTCAAACCATAGTGGTCATCTCAGAATAATAGAAATGGGTCTAATTTCTATATATATTTTTTTTACTTAGCCCTGTTATTCAAACTCTTTCTAAGGAATATATGCTATTTTAAACTATTTTAAATATTCCTCATTGCTGCTGTGCTTTCTAAATCTTATGAAAATAGTTGATAAATGAAGTGGAAAGAACATTTGGGAAAGCATCTGGCTAAGACTCTCAGATAAAATACAAGGCCCTTCATTAAATCTAAATTTCAGGTAAACATCAAATTATGCTGCACTGTTAAGTAGGTCCAATACACAATATTTGGAATATACTTCTATTAAATCAAGATTTATCTTAGTCTCCTGTATGTTTTGAGGTTTGTTTTGCTAAAAGTCCCCTCAAAGCTGATTAGCCTGAAAGTGGTTGTGTGTACATGTGTGCACATCATACTCTATCAAAAATTTCTGAAAACTACAAGATATTGTATATAATAAAATAATTAATTTCAACTGCACTAATGATTTGAGGAGGCATGTAAAATATGCAACAGTCCTCAGAACAGAGGTGAAGCTTAGAGGACCTGAGAAGGTGGTTAAGAATCAGTATACTGAGAATCAGTGTGTTAGAATGTGCCGCTTACTATTTCCTATCCAATCTGAAGTGGGTCATACCTGATGCCAGTAGTACTGAGAAATAGTTTCAGTGGAAATGGAGAGTGGGTAAAGAGGATGGTTAGACTTAAATCTCAGCCAGGGCTGATACACAATAATAAGCAGGTGCAGTTCGGAGGATGGCAAGTCAGGCCACATCTAACCAGAGGAAATCTCCCCCATTACAAGTCCAAAGCGATCTAGTTTGCTACGTCTGCTGCCCGAGTCATGATCACTATCATCAATGTTTCTGCCTCCTTCTTTCAAATGTGGCTGAGGTGGAAAGAATTCCTAAAACATAGCTTGGGCACAGTACACTTCTTAGCCAAGTTCATAAATATTCTTAAGAGTTCACAAGTTTTTATTGGCACTTCCCAGTGCATTCTGCTAGACATCTGAATCAACTCACTCAAGCCTCTTACCTGTTGTCCTTTCCATAATTAATATTGCTGGGAAAAAATACTCAAGTGCTCAAGTGTTTGCTTTCCCAGAAGCTCAAGAATGTTGACAAATTTCCAAAGCTTTTTATAATTATTGTAGATGAAAAATGAAGAGTTTATAATGCATGTCAACTTGAATTGAAAAAGTTTCAGCAAACAATATTTATTTTTCTAATAATAAGAGACTGTAAATAGTTTTACTATAAGAGGATACTTGCCCAATTTGAAGCCTCCATTTTAAAGTCCAGTTTGGACTTGCTGATAACAAACATAGCAAACCCTTGTGTTATAAACAACCTTATAAAGTTTTAAAACTGCTGCTTAATCTGTCTCTAGAAAAGTCGTGGCCTCTCAAAGCATTGTTATGCATGAAGCATTCACAGAAATAGGTTTAAACTAAAGAACACAGCCACTAAGTCCATTCTTATTCATAGCAACCCTGAAGAGGGGTTTCAGGCTGCAGACTTTAATGGGAACAGAAAACCTCCTCCGTGGCCTGAGGAGCAACTGGGGGGTTTAAACCACCAGCGCAATGTTGACTGGACAGGGCCACCAGGACTCCTCCTCACATTGAGCTTAGCACGGACCTACTGATACATAGCACACCGTGACACTACTCTACAAAATACCTTCTCCCGAGCAAGGTTTCCTATAATGTTTTATTCCAAGCAAAGGCTTGAATACTTATAACTGATTAAATGACAATATGGTCATAAAAAGAGATTTCTAGTAGATTAGAAGGAAAATTTTGTTGCTGTTGTTCAATATAATATATTCTATTTAATAAAGATAATGAGAATTATATTAGTCATAAGAAGCATACTATATCTCCTTAGGCATAAGAAGCATACGATCTAAATATAATTAGCACTTCTTCTGCCCTTCTTATTACTGGTTCTGTAGCCAATGAGACCCCATGTTCCAAGAATCTGATTGCTTTCATTATAGTCTTTAATGCAGATGCCAGGACCCATTGATCAAAGTATTTTGTTCACTATGCATATGGAAATGAAAAGGGGAGTCTTAATGGTCATTTAAAAATATTTATTAATCCATAATAATAATTAATAATATATAATATAATGAGTTCTTGAATATAACGAGTTTTTCTGTTGTTAGGACCCATCAAATCCATTACAATTTATATCCATTCAATTCAGAGAAAATGATATGAGTGCAAACTATTACTGACAACATAAGCAAACACTGTCTGGGTCAACTTCATCTTCATAATCACTGGAATATTTGCTTTACTGCTGATAAGTGCTTCTATGTTCCAGGCTCTCTTCTTCCTTTTTTTATGTCACCTATGTTAATCTTCACAGTTTCCCTGGGATACAGACAGTGATTATCCAGAAGTCACAGACAGGAAAACCAAGACACCAAGGTGAGTAATTGACCTAAGCAAATACGATAGATTGTAAAAGGATGAGTTGTTTACAAATCCAGCCAGGAGGTAAGATTATGATCGAATAATCAGAATAAACTTGCATAGAGTGAAAACTGACTAGTAAGTATCCCCTCTCCATATTCAGGGAATCACACAGACATTGGAAGCACTCACCGGACACGTCAAAAAAAGTCTCTGCCCTTCCAGTCCCCACACTGCTGACGGCAATGCACTCATAGGGGCCCTCATCAGACAACGTGACCTTCTCAATATCCCAGTTCACGCTGGCAGATTCTCTGGGGGGAAGAAAAGAAAACCTTTCAGTTACTATAAAAACAAGCACAAGCTGAAAATAATTATTTCACTATTTGTTTTCAAGTACTTTTTTTTAAATATAGATTTTATTGGGGTCTCTTACAGCTCTTTTTTAATTAAAAATCATTTTATTAGGGGCTCATACATCACTTTTCCAATACATAAATAAACATACTGTGACAAGAACCCTCGCACGTCCGCTGCCATCATCATTCTCCAGACATCTGCTCTTTCCCCCAGCCTCTGGTGTCGGTTCCTCCAACCCCTCCCCTTGTTCCCCTGTTCTCTCTCCCCCATCAACCCTCAATACTCCATAAATTATTATTATTCTGTCGTATGTTACCCTGCCCGATACCTCCCTCAGCCAACTCCCTCATGTCCATTCTCATCCTTGCAGTTGGTTCCGTCTCTACCCCACCTTCTCTCCACCCATCCAGTAGTTCCAATCTAACCACTGGCCCAAGGGGGCTCATCCATCCTGATTTCCCCATATCTCCAGCCCTCCTCTCCACTAGTGTACCTTCTCCAGTCCATCCAGATGTGCAAGGTAGAGGTAGGATCATGATGGTGGGGGGATAGGGAGACCTCAGGAACTAGAGGAAACTTGTATGCATCATCACTGCCTGGCTGCACTCTGACTAGTCTGTCTCCTTCCCGTGGCTCCCCTGTAAAGAGGTGGCCAATTACCCACCAGAGGGCCTTAGGTCCCCACCGTGCCCCTCCCCTCACTCATAATGAAGTGATTCCTGTTCTTTGATGCTCGATATCTGCTCCCTTTGGGCCCTCTTGATCACACTTGCTGATGTGCTTCTTCCGTGTGAACTTTGCTGTCTCCATGCTGAATGGTGACTCAGTTATCTTCAAGTCTTTGAGATTCTAGACATTCAATCATTTGGTAGTTGGGTACCATCTTTACTTCTACTCTGTTTGCCTCTGTATCCATTTTTCTTCAGCAATATAGGGAGTCAATTTGTTCAATGGTTTTGATTTTTGTTCTTAGATGCCCGATGCCTGATTGTTTCAGCACCTCATGATCGCACAGGCAAGTGAGTTTCTTTTATAGTGGGTTTTGTTGCTCCTGAGCTAGATGGCTGCTTGTTTATGCTCAAGCCTTTAAGACCCCAGATGCAATATCTTTTGATAGCTGGGCACCATCAGCTTTCTTCATCACTCTTGCTCATGCTCCCACATGTCCGCAGTGGGCACCTTGGGGGTGTGTGCACACATTGATATGTGTCTCTCCCCACTCCCCTCCCATTTGATGTCTATTGCCTAGACCTTTCACCATTGTGTGGCCACGCTGGCTGTTGTGCTTCTTCTGTGTGGGTGTGGTCTCTTCTCAAGTGGATGGTCTATTGTTTATCTTTAGGTTTTTTAAGACTCCAGACGATATATCCTTTGATGGCTGAGCACCATCGTCTTTCTTCACCACATTTGCTTATGCACCCATTTTACTTCAGTGATCATGTTGGGCCAGTGAGCCTCGAGGAAAACCAGATTCATAGAACAAAGTGTTCTTGCGTTAAGGGAGCACCAGGGTGAGGGCCCAATATTTGCCTTAATATTTGGCCTATAGATATGTTCTTAAATTTATTCCCACCTTATAACAGATAGTTGTATTTATGTATGGATATACCTATGTTAGTCCTCTGCAAGTGCCCTTTGCCTTCTAGCTCTTTCCTCTATTTCCTTCTGTCTCCCTCCTGTCCCAGCATCTTGTTCTACCTTAATTGGTGTTTCAGTGTTTCCTCATAGATTCATTGTCCTTGCTTAATCCTGACCAGGCCTCCCACACCTTCTTTTCCATTGATTCCAGACCATTTGTTGCTCCCCCTCCCCCCATACATGTGTTTGTCCATACCCTCCTCCCTCCTCCCCTCTCTTATGCCACCAGGAATTGTTGTTTGCCCAGTCCTTTCTGTGGCTCATAGCATCTCCAGAGGGATATAGTCCTCTGAGCATCATGTGTCGGTGTGGAGCTTGGACCAGCTCTCTTCTTCTTCCTCCCTTCTTGTCTTTATCCCTATGGGTGTGGGATGCTAGCCCCTCCCCCAACCTGTTCTCTGACACGCCCACTTCTAGAAAAGAAGTCCATCTGACTCTGGTTGCTTCCAGCTCTGTAGCTCTCTCTTTTCTTGCATCCTTCCATGCATCCACGCTGTTCTACTGGTTGGGTGCTTTTTTAAACACTGATGGATGGAAAATAAATTAAAAAGGACAAAGTTTTTTTCACTTTAAATCACACACATTTTTTTATGATATAAGTAGGAAACTGAGTTTTTCTACTCTGGACAGACCATTGATTGCTCTTATGTAAATTCAGGTTAAAGGTGAAGACTATTTAACCAAGTCCAAGATATTCGAAATCCGACCTTGAACCTATGCCACATACATTTTGAGACCATCTCAAGAACAGATGGGACTCACTTAACACTTAGGACAGAAGAATTGATAACAGTTGTGAAGAACATCACACATGAAGAGAACATAAGATCGTCAAAAAAAAAAAACAGGCAAGAGAGGAAAGATTAAAGTGGAGGCCAGAAGAGACTCTAAAACTCGCCCTTCATCATAGAATACCTAAAGCAAGTGGTAGAAATGATGAAGAAAACTAGCTGAATAGACCATTTTAAAGGCAGCTTGAAAAAACAAACCCAAATATTATAATGAAGTGTGCAAAGACCTAGAATTAGAAAACCACAAACAAAGAACACACTCAGCACATCTTAACTTAAAAGAACTCAAGAGAAATTCAAGCTTCAAATGCAATACTGAAATATTTCAAGGGAAAAAATTGAAAGATACAGGAAGCACTAAATAAGATGGAAAAATTCACAAGGCCATTGTACCCAAAAGCATTAGTTGGTATTGTACAATTTCTGGATATAGCATAGAAGCAAGAAACAGTGATGCTGAAATAAGTTGATGTTGCAATGAAAGCAATAGCTTAGACAAGCTCCAGGAATTGATGGAATACCAATGGAAATGTTTCAATAAACATTTTAATAAACTAACGAAGCACTGGAATCACTCATTCATCTATGCCACAAAATTTGGAAAACAGTTACCTGACCAAATAATTCATATCTGTACCCATGTTGAAAAGGTGATCCAACAGAATGCGAAAATTATAAAGCAATATCATTTTTTATTATATTCCAGTAAGGTTTTACTGAAGATCATCCAACAACATTATAGCAATAAATTGACAGGGAGCTGCCAAAGGCTCATGCTAGATTCAGAAGAAGATGTAGAAAAGGGTCTATCACTACTGATGTTCTATGGATAAAGCTAGAAAATACCAGAAAGATGATTATTTGTGTTTTATTGACTCTATCAAGGCCTTTGACTGTGTGGACCATAACAAAGTGTGCATAACCTTGGGAAGAATGGGAATTCCAGCCACTTCAATTGCTCATGCAGAACTTGTACATTGAAGAAGGCAGTTGTGCAAACAGAACAAGGCAATACAATATGATTTAAAATCAGAAAAAGTGTATGAAAGGATTGTATCCTTTCACCATACTTGTTCAATCTGTATGCTGAGCAAATAACCAGAGAAGCTGACTTATATTAAGAATGTTGCATCAGAATTGCAGGAATGCTTATTAACAATGTAAGCAGATGACATAATCTTAAAGTAAGGACTTAAAGCACATGCTGATGAAGATGGAGAATTGCAATCTTTAGTGGTATGGGTTATAACTCAGTATAAAAAAGACCAAAATCTTCACATCTGGACCATTAGGTAACATCGTGATAAATGGGAAAAAGATCTAAGTTATAAAGGATTTTGCCTTGCCTGGATCTATAATCAGTGCTCAGGCAAGCAGGAGGCAAGAGATTAAAAGAAAAATTGCATTAAGTAAATCTGCTTTGAAAGACTTATTTAGAAAATTGGTAAGCAAGGACGCTACTTTGAAGACTAAGGTGTGCTTGACCCAAGCCATAGCATCTTCCATTGCTTCCTATGCATGTGAAAGTTGGATACTGAATAACGAGGGCTGAAGGAAAAATAATGAACTATTGAACATACCAGAGAGTGTTCAAAGAAAAAGTCAAACTGTCTTTGAAGAATTATAACCAGGGTGCTTTCTAGAGGCAAGGATGGAGAGACTTGTCTTACATACTTTGGATATATTGCCCAGTTTCTGGAAACAACCATCAAGTAGAGGGGCAGCAAAAAAGAAGGTGGCCTTCAGGGAGATGGATTGACTCTGTCACTACAACAAGGGGCTCAAACATAGGGACAGTGATAAAAGATGGCATAGGACAGGGAAGTGTTTCATTTGGTGATGCATAGGGTTGTTATGGGTCAGTACCAATTTGATGGCACTTAACTGAAATAGAAAAAACAACTTTGAGCAAAAGACATGTTTCCTTCTCTTCCGGGGAGTTGAGTTTGATTCACAGCAATGCAATAGGACAGAGGAAAAATGACCCAATGGGGAAATGAGACTGTAATTCTTTACAGGAATAGACAGCTTCAGCTTTCTCCTGAGGAGCAGCTGATGATTTGAAACTGCTAGCTTGTGACGTGCATCAACTTTAATTCACTATGCCAGCAGGGTTCCCAAAAGAAACAACAGAGACCATATAAATAATGGAAATTGAAAATTGCTTTCAGGATTCATTTTCTGGCTATGCACAATATGAATTAGCTAACAGGAACACTCACTGTATCCTCTCTCCTACCCCGATCATTTCCAAATTTGGGTAACATTGAGAGGTTCTTAATCAAAGGAAATAAATCAAACAACTCATAAATTTGAAAATAAAGCTTTATATGTGAAAAAAATGAACTCCATCTACCTTTATATATATATATATATATATATATATATATTCCAATGGGATGATATACATAACAGATATGTACATCCAAGGGAGAAAGAAAACAAGTATCAGTTTATTATCAGGATGAATATTTTAGGGAAATATTTTAAAATATTTTTTGGGGGGCATCACTGCCCTCTGGTGGGAGTGGGAGGCCCAATCTTGCTCCTGGAGAGCTACTCCTGGATTTGAACTGCCAAACCCGGGGGCTACAGTCCCACACTCAACTACTACCCACTGGGGCTCAGCCCAAAATATTCTTTTTTTTTTAGGCATCATTGCCCTCAGGTGGTGGGAGTAGGAGGCTCAGCCTTTGCTCCTGGGAGCCGGAATTGAACCTCCATCCCAGTGGGCCGCAGTCCCGCGCACAACCATTATGCCACCAGGGCTCAGCCCCAAAATATTCTTATATACTTTCCTTCACAGTTTATAATTATTCTTTGTCCTCAAACACTGGTAACAGTGTCATTTCTCATTTATTAGTAATGAATGTTTCCATCTTCTAAGTAATAGATATTTAATCCTTGTTTTAAACATTCCAATAATCTACAAGGGCAGGCATCACCCTGTTTAGTAAAATGATTGAAATATCATAAATGTTGTCATTTTTCTTGTAATTATATTTAGCTATCATGAAGTTGTTAAACATTCATAGTACAGATTAGGCTCAAAGTCCCAATATTATCAGCACATCTTCAACTGTGCTCTAAATGTGGCATAGTTCATAATGCCTCGTAATGATCATTTGAGTTGATTTTTCATCCAAGCACACATCATTCATCAAATGACCAGGAAAAGCTTAATAATGCATCTAATTTGGATTCAGCACTGACCATGGATTGGTAAAAGTAAGTTAAAACAGGTTTTTTGGTCATCATAACATCAAGAACTATGTAAGCTAGGGCACAATCACAGATATTTTAGCAGCTACATATATTCACTTGCATACTGAATTATGTAAGTTAATGTTGTTTCTTAGTTAATTCTGTATACTCTATGCACCAATAGGGTTTATTATTATTTTCAGAATATTATTATTATTATTTTCGCTTTCAGAAAGTGAAAAGTTATATGACTCCATAGTGCCCTAATCCCCTAAGCTGTATCTTGAATATATAGTAACAGAGTGAGTGTTAAGTACACCCACTGGTGGCACAGTGGGCTATGAGTTGAACTGCTAACTACAAGGTCAGATATTTGGAAGAACCATGAGACTTTCCATTCCCATGGAAAGTTACAGTCTCTGAAACCCAAAGAGGCTGCTCTACCTTGACCTTAAGGATTTCTAATGAGTGACAATTAACTTGATGGCAGTGAAAAGGGCAAGTTTATACAGGTCATTGTCTAGGTACTGCTAAGTTCCAAGACAGCATAATTCTGGAGTACTTTGTCCCGGGTCTTCTACAATGCCTACTTCAGAATTGAGCATGTTAGGATGCATCCAAAACTTGGGTGCATGGAAATTTTGGAACAGAAAATGAAGGTTTGTAGTACGATGTTCATTTTTCACATAAGGAAATAAAATTTTTAAAAAGTAATTTGTTCAAAGGCAGATAGCATGTTTACTCATTGAAGAATGTGTTTTAAGTTTATGTTTGTACCTCCCTTATTCATGAAATATCAAATGAAATGATTTCTTTTATTCTTACAATCTTTTAAGTTAATATTAAAACTATAGGGACACAGTGAAAGTGTTTTAGAGGACAGCCTTTGGAGATAGAGAACAACATATAAAAATAAAGAAAAAGGCTGAGCCCTGGTGGCATAGTGGTTGTGCGCAGGACTGCAGCCCACTGGGACGGAGGTTCAATTCCAGGAGTGGGGCTGGGCCTCCTACTCCCACCACCGGAGAGCAGTGATGCCCAAAAAAATAAAGAAAGAAAATAAAGAAAAATAAGCCCTTCTGCTAAAGCCAAGCAATCCTTTATTGCCTTCCACAGTGACCTAAGTGGATGACATAAGCAAAGATTAGGTGACATGTCTTGAGTTATTTGAATAGGGTGGAGATATATGGGCAAATAAGGATTAGAGTGTCAATCCATCATCATCCCTGCCTAATTTTATCTCTAGCAACTCATGAATATCTCAAATGCTTAATGTACTTCGGTACAGCTTGTCACAGATCTGGGTCAGTGAGTTACAAAAATGAGAAAAGAATCTTTCCATCTAACTTTTCACAGAGTGTGTTGAATTAATGAAGTAATATTTATAAACCCCCAAGTGCTTTTGAAGAAAAGGAATCATGGTTGAATATAAAGCACAATTATTTATTTTCATCAGTTGACTACATACTTTTGTCATTTGATATACTGGCGATTATTAACTTCTAGCTAAATAAGTCATCAAAATGTACTATATAAAAATAGTAGTTTACTTCAATCTTATAGAATGGAAGAATTGATAAAATGATGATGAACATTCCTGTCATAAGAATTTATTTAAAATGACTTCCCATAAAGATGTAGCAAGAAGTGAGATTGATAAAGTTAATTATAGGCTTAGTAAAGTTAATTATAGGCTGAGCCCTGGTGGCGTAGTGGTTGTGCGCGGGACTGCGGCCCACTGGGATGGAGGTTCAATTCCGGCTCCCAGGAGCAAAGGCTGGGCCTCCTACTCCCACCACCTGAGGGCAGTGATGCCTTAGAAAAAAAAAAAAAGTAAAGTTAATTATAATAAGATTAGTTCTCAAGGTAAAAGTTTAACAAAAAAAAATTTTGAGTTTTTTAAAAAATGTATCTTGAGTTACAGTAAATTAAAAATAACTTTTCAGAAATGTGTTCCTCCCAGTTCCCAAATGTTACTCAATAGCTCTCATTGGATTATGCACTTACATTTATCTTAATGAGTTGCTCATTTGCTCAAGTAAAGTCAGTGCCTTCTAACCCACTCTTGTTGATCTTTACATGCAGTAGTTTTGTGTGCTTTTGGCCCATCAGTCCGTTATGTCCATAGCTTTATCCTGACTTCTCACCTCTTGGCTCATGGGCTTCATAGACACTGGCCTCCTTTCCAGAAAGCATGGCCATTGAAAACCCTGTGAGGTGTATTCTGTTCAAAAGCACAGGGTTAACCAAGAGGCAATGGAAACTGGTTTTTGATTTTTATCTTTTTAAATCATATTCAGAGGTAGATTAACCTTGAAATCAATAAAGATTAAGCTTTAGTGTCCTTTCAAGATTGACCTAACTTTTTAATAATTTTGTACTATCTTTATATCCTAAAGTATTTAATATTCAGATTCTATAAAACTTGAGTTCATCTTGAACATATTCTAGAATTTATTACATTATTACATTATCATATTATATCGATGATACATTGTCTATCTCTGTCAATCATTGCATAAGTTCCAGTAATCCACAGATCTGTGTCTATTTTGACCACTGCCATATCCCCAGAAAAGGAGTTCTAGTGACTCTGAGGGTTAGAAGATAGAGTGCTAACCATAAGGTTGATGGTACAAAGCCTCCAGCTGCTCCCCAAGAAAGGGCCATTTGCTCCCATAAGGATTTACTCTGGTTTCAGAAGCCCAATATGGAATCGCTATATTTACATTCAACTGATTGGCAGTAGATTTAAATCTGGGTTTTTCTATGCTGAGACAGGAATGCTGGTGGACAGTTAAAAGCACTCATTGCTAAGCGAAGCATCAGTGATATGACTCTACCAGGTTCTCTGCATGGTCCTGTCAACCAGTCTCAGAATGGGGCCACTTGAGACTCTAGGAAAACAGTCCACTTTTTCCTATAGGGCTGCTATGAGTCTGACAGCAATACATTTGATTTGCTTGTTATTTTAATATATCAAGACTATGGAATAAATAAATCAGAAACCTCCCCAATGTAAATTAAACTCATTATCTATTCGTATTTAGATTTTTATATAACCATCTTATTAGGACACAATTCATGCAGCATACAAATTCAATAGTCCAGTCACATCAAGAAATCTTGTACAATCACAATCACAATCAGTTTTATAACTTTTCTTTCTTCTTGTACTCCCAAACCACCATTGCTGTTTTCCCATATTTAGGTTTTTAAAAATTACTTCCATTCTGTTGTTTTCTTTCTAACCATTTTATTAGGAACCAATCCAGACACCTTACTGTCCCACAGTTCTATCGCATCAGGCAGTGCCATACAATTGGTACCACAAACAGTTTCAAAACATTGTCTAAGTTCTTGTACTCCTTGATATCCGCTCCCCATTAGTGCCACATGCCCCTCCCCCCAACACCTTCCCTTCCACACCTAATAGGCACCTTTATTTTACTTATTGTCTCTATAGAGTCATCTATCCTGGGTTTCATTTAAACCAAAGGAAAATACATAACAAAAAGTCAAGAAGTCTACCAAAAATGACAATATCCAACAGAAGCAATGCTCAATATGGAAAAAAAAAACCCTGCTCACAGAAAATATTAAAAACCAGATCAACCACAGAGTTTATCAGAAAGGAGATCACATAACAAGGCTGTAAGCATTCAGGTCAAATTTGTCAGTTTAGTGTACTAGAGTCTCCTCTCCAATAATACTCTGTGTGATCAATGGTTAGTCCTTCTGTCAATTATGGTTAGCGGGAAAGGACCAGAGGCTTCTTGCCAGTGGAGATCATGCCAATTTTGGGGAGGGCTTCCGTGGTCATCCATAGCCTCTGCAAACTAGAATCTCACAATTTAAGCTCTGATACTATTCCTTCTTTGGGTTTTAATGATGTAATTTACAACCCTTCTATCATAAATATTGGTGGTCTTCTTCCATGTGGGCTTATCTGTCTTCTCACTTAGATGACTGTTTTAAGTCTTCACGATCCTCAGTTCTACTGTTTCTGAGAACTGGGGACCATCTAATTTCTTCAATACACTTTTCTATAGCACTAATATATTCTTTTTTCCTTCATGAAGACAAGAATAAAGTAGGGCCACGTTGTGAGAACTAATTGTTCTTAGAGTGGAGTTAGGATTAAGTGAGCGGCCAAAATCCACTCCTGGATTTATGTTTTCTATCTGCCTCTAGTTCACTATAATGTATCTTTGCTATTTTATTGTAGAGACTCTTATTGATCTCTCCCTAGTGTGCAAGGATCTTCTGGTTATAGCATCATATATTTAGCCCATGTTATTAATTTTAAAACATGATTGAAGAAGGATGGTTGGTTGATTATAATGATATAGATGATTACTAAAAGAAACATTTACATACTTCAAGTACTGGTCTACTCCAAGTGCAAATCCATTTCTGAAGAAGCTCAACGTAAAAGGCAGAAGACTCTCAACAGAGCAAAGGATCTGGCCCGGCTGTAAGTAGTATCCCGGTATTTTCTTAGGCATTGTTACTTTGGGAGCACCTAGGAAAGAAAGAACATGAGCAAGAAGGTGACACAACTACCGAATATCTCTTATTAATCCACTCACAAGTAGTATAGCTAAACAATGTCACAAAAACTCTGTATTCCAATTAACCCAAATCCCTAAAATAACACATTTAAAAACTGTATTGATTTAAATTCATTCATCTCTTGGTATCTTCATGGAAATGTATTGGATACCATATTGATGGAATCTGAGACTCCATTGATTTTAAGACACACTTGTTTGTGTTCATCATGAAAGTTGGGGAAGGGTAGGAATCTGTCAAATATAAATAAAATGCATCTCTTAAATACGTTATCAAATATAAGGCCCAATTTAATTACAAAAAGTGTAAAACTATGAAACCAACCAACATAGCTGAAAATTAAATACATGCAAATACTTTAAAAAGTCAAATACATTTTTGTATCATTCATCTTGGATGCTAAGTAAACTAACTTCTAGCATCATATATGAGAAAGTCATGAATTTGGCTCCACTCTCCCCATTCTATAATTATTAAACAATATCCATAGATTATCCCAAATCATACCCTGTGTACATTATAAGTGGTTATCTCTCCATCCAATAGAACGCTTTTAGAAAACATTCCTCTATGCTTAAAACTTCAGTCAGAATTCAGCCATCAGTCTTGAGGAGCATCTCAAATATAGCTCATGTGACCCACTAATCCCTAGCCTATGATGTATCTCTATGTAGGTATAAATATAGAACTAGGTCAGTACGAACTAATTAATAAACCAGGAAACATGGAGGACAGCTGTTAAATGTTTGGTTGCTGATTGAAAGACCTGAAGTTAGAACCACTGATTGCTCCACGGAAAGGAAAAATTGACTGTTTCTGAAAAGATCACATCCTTGGAAATTCTATGGGGTCAGTACAACCCTGCCTGTAGAATCACTGTGGACTGGAATTGACACAACAGCTATATGATTGGTTCATAGAATTAATTAACCAACAAAATTAATAAAGTAGGAACCATCACCCCTCATTTACAATAAATAGTGCTTGTGAAGGGAAAGGTACAATTTTCAATATAAACACATTAAATCAATTTAGGCAGTTTACTCAAATATATGTGGAGGAAGCCCCCAGAGTTCCCCAATTAAATTTCTCATAATGATTGAAATAATCACAATCCCCTAAATGTGTGATCAGTAAGACTTAGTAGGAAACTTCAGATATGCTACTTTATGATGAAAAATAATTGTATTGCCTAAATGTAAATGGTGATTGTTTAAGCAATGCAGTAGTAAGGCAGAAATATTATTTAATTTTTAGTTATTTTTAAGATCTACTTGTTCATAATAACCCTTAAAGCTATTAATACATTATTAGTATTATTTATTAAAATGGTGTCTTACCTGGGACAATACTAGAGAAGGAAACACTTGACACTCTTTGGAAGAGATAATCATCCTTATCATACCCAGTGACTTTCAGGAAAAAAGCTTCATTTGGTGGAATGAAATCAGAAACATTCCATATGCCATAGGGTTTCTGATCTGGGTAATGTTTAACTGGTATAGTTTTAAGAGGTTGGCCTGAAATGCTTAGAAGTTGCAAACGATCTACTCTAGCTGGAGCAGATATCCCAGAAGTGTTGAGCAGCACATAGGTAGGTATTCCTACAAAAAACCAAAAAGATACAAAAAAACCTGCATCATTAACAATTAACATAAAACTGAGATTATATATCAAGTACCTATGTCCATTACTATATCAGATAATGTGCACTCTAAGGAGGAGTACTCAAGCTGCCCCAGAAATTGTGAACTTGCAGAATCTTTTCTACATAAAAGAGAATTTATGCATGACCACTGAAACAGGGAATCTTGAGTAAGTACTTTAAATATGTTTACATGTCAAAAAACAGAACTGTGAATATTGTGCTATCTACTGCTTGATTTCATGGGTATTTTTAAAAGTTCACTATTATATACTTTTCTGTAAGTTGTATCAATAAAAATAAAATAACCAGAAAAAAGGCTTCATTTTCCTTTCTGATAATAAGAATGTTGATTCTTGATTCATCTTTCATAAATAAAATAAGACGTTTAAGTCTTTAAAATCAGCACATCTTCATTTTTGAACCTACTGTGGTCCATAGTATCCATAATTTTTCCAACTATATTTGCCCACTGTCTACATCCTCACTAAGACAATAAAAATAAGAAAATATATTACCAAGTTAGTAGTCCTTAAATGTCAATAAATATGAAAATCAACAGGGGGCATTCATTACAAGGTAGATTTAAGGTCCTCCATTCTGCAACTCTGATTCAGGATTTCTCAGGTGGGGTCTAGGATTCTTTATTTTCAGATTTCTAACATCCAGATTTGATAGTTACATAATCTGATGTCAATTTAAGAAGGGTTGGAATCTAGCCTGTCAATCATGTCTCAGCTTGATGACCTCATTTGGAGGCGCCACATGGATAAAGAACTCACTGGAGGCCAGACACACTAACTCACTGCTTTTTCTTTCTTCTGACAAGCCACATGGAGCTACAATGATGCAGCCAGAGGAGGAGCCATGTGGAGATGCACACCAGGGATAAGATACTTCCATCACCATTGGACCCACAAGACTTTCCACCCACTATCCAGTGATCTTCCTGCATTCAATATCATTGCATGGCTGCAAGAGTCTGAAGAGGAATTTATGGACTAGTATTGACACATAGGGTAATATCAGACTTGTGGACTTGATCTGGATGGGCCAGGATGTTTTCTTAATATACAATTGTTCTTCAATATAAAATTCTCTCTTACACATGTGAGTTTTTGTAGATTTATTTCTCTACTCTACTGGGCTACCATACCCAAGAGGATCTGAAATCACTGGTCTCAAGACTACGTTTGGAGTAACATCGACTAGAGAAAGAGAAACATCATTTTCAAAGTTACATTGCTATTTTTCAATTTTAATGAATACATAAAATTATAAAATCACAGACAATCAGCTTAAATAATGATATGGCAATTTAAAAATGTGCATATACAAACCTTGTACTGGTCTGCTGACAGTTTTTTTGAAATCCATTGTGGGCTTCCGGGAGAAGCCAGCTCGGAAATCAATAGTACTGAGGCCAGTGATGCGCACAGAATGCCTTCCACTGCTGGAGGTCTGGAAAATAGTCAATGACAACCATGGTCAGTCTCTATACAGATTGCTGCAAACTGAAGTATGGAAAGCTGAGAATTGGTTTCAGACTGATGTCCCACAATTGAAGCTCCTGGCCTGGTGTTGTGAACTTTACAATGTTTTCTTATTTTAAGGGCAAATTTTGCAATCTTCCACTCAGCTCATAGATATTTCTCCAGCAAACAGTTCAGGAAAGAATGTGTGCCTTTCATAGCTGAAATCCAGGTTTAATGGGCATCTTCTAAACCTCAAGCACAGCTTCTATGTGTCTTTCCAGGGAGGCATGTATGCTGCAACGATGGAGGTTTCAGAGGAACTATCAGGGTGAGACCAACTAGGAAAAGCCTAGGAACTACTTCCAAAATCCAGCTAAGGAAAAGCTCATGGATTGTAATGATTAGATCTCACTGTGCATGAGGCTTCCATGAGTCCAGGGTCCATTTGATGACAGCCCACCAAAGTATTGCTTGGAGTTCCTGGGTCATAGGTGTTAACCAACAAGATGTTGGAGGATGCGATTACCCACAGGTAAGAAAGGCATGGCAATCTACTTCCAAAAACTCAGCATTGCAAATGTTGGGAAACACAGATCAACTCTGCCACATAGGGAGTGCCAACTTGATGGCAACTGGTGCCAGGAGACTGCTCTTTTCAGTATTTCTGCCTTTTCCTTGATCTTCACTGCTGGGAAGGTTCAGCCAGGACAGGCACAAGACATGACCACTGTCCAGAATTTATCTTGCTGGCCTCCTTAGAACAGTACTGTCCCCACCAAGGTGCAGTATATCTATTTGGTATGGTGCAATTAATGAAATGAAAGGGCCCACAAAGAAAGGTAATTCTAGGGCACAGATTAGTTTGTACATCAGCCAAGACTTTTGAAATGGGATAGTAGTTGACCAAATATTCAATGATAAACTAAGTCCTGACATGGCACATATATGCATAACTAATAAATCATTTGGATCAAGGCAATAGAATAAAATAGTAAGAATAATTATTTGGAATTGCTTCCACCATGCCTAGATTCTTTAAATATATTAGCTAATATAATCCTTGACATATTGTTACTGTCTAATATATAGTAAAATAGGTATCATTATCATTACAGCACAGATGAGGAAACTGAGGCACTGGGACATGGAATAAAGGCTCAACTCACTGATATCAAATCAATTGCAACTCATAGGAACTCTACTGGACAGGACAGAACTGCCCCTGTGGGTTTCTGAGACTATAGAAGTAGATAGCCTTGTCTTTCTCCTGTGGCGTGCCTGATGGTATCTGGTTTGGCAGTCCAATGCTTACCCCCTGTGCCAAAGTCACAATTTGTATTAACTGGAGAGATGGAGTTTTAACAGAAAGGTCAGCTTCCTGATCCTTTATTAGAGCAATACATGTTTCCTGAGGGTTCATGTAAATTGGAATCTGTCTACCTGATTATGTCCCAAAATATGATACCAGGATCGTCTTATGCCCAAATCAGATGGATTATGTGGTTACAAATGTAGATTCTTGGGTCTCAGCTCAGGTTGACTGAATCAGAAATTTTGGCCACTGGACTCTAAGAATCTATATTTCAACAATAATGAGACTCACAAACAATTATTCATTATTTTATTATTTGAACACGGTGGGTTTGTTTAGCATGAAAAGACCACACCACACCCACCTACACAGAAGATAGCCTTTAAGTAGAATCAGGAGATAACAGGTGAGAGAAAGCATTCCCATGACAACACAGAAAGACTGGACAGGAATCACCATCTCATCACATCTATAGGTAATACACAAGAGGCACACTGCCTGAGGGCTGTATGTATATGCTTGTCATCTGGTGGACACTCAGATCTGGTCACATATGGTGAAAGTTTGGCTACCACCAAAGCTCTGAAAAGTGGTTCTTGCATTATTATGTCAACTTCGTAATTGGAAGTAAGGAAAAGAGGAAGAAGGGCTATATCTTTGCTATTCCCTTATTTCCCTATCCCTAGGCAGACTACAAAGGAAAAGGACATGAAGCTGTGAGAGTGGGGAAACACAACTTCCTCCTTTGCATAAACAGTTCTGCCAGACACTGGAGTTCATCCACAGAGGACTACATTTAGGATCCTTAGCACTACCACATATGCCATTGTTTCTAAGGAAAAAATGTGTTATAAACTTCACACAATAAAGAATATACACAAGCCATAAATTATAATCTATTTTTATACTGAGGACTGCCTATAGGGCAATTTAAAAAACACTAAACTTAACTTCAACTGCTTTGTGTAAGGTAGCATTTCAGTGAGGACACCATTGACTATTGATTTCTGGTCTTTACAGATGCTACACAACTCAGTGACTTCTAGTGCTTTCATGAAGGCCAATCAAAATGCTCTCTATTATGATGAACTAATTTCTATTTATTCACTGGCATGCTATTATTGCTAAGTTGCCTGCTATTTATAAATCCCCTTTTGATAAAACAGTTTTTGAGGCTACCAAGGGGGGACAATATGCAATATAATATAACATGCCATATGCCTGCTCTCGACTAAAATTATATGACAAATTTTCTGTGCACAAACCAACTGACAAAGACCTTTTCCTACTCCCAATGACAAAGACTTTTTCAAGTGTGAAAGAGACATGTTATATTATCTGTGGAACATTTTAATTTAATTTAAACTAAATTTTAATCTTTGAACTATCAAGCTTTGAACTGTCATGCATAATTGACAGTTTTTGAAAGGAAGGGAGTAGTAGATTTGCTACTTTCTGAGCAATGATCCCATTATTAAAGCCAGTATAAACTTAAATAGCAATATATATATCAGTTGTATGCTTTTATATTAAAATGTTGAGTAGAATTTCCTTCTCATAATCTAAAAGTGAGAGCTGAGCCCTGGTGGCGTAGCAGTTTTGCGCAGGACTGCGGCCCACTGGCTTGGCGGCTCAAGTCCAATAGCAGCTCTCCAGGAACAAGGCTGGGCCTCCCACTCCCACCAAAGGGCAGTAATGCCTCCCAAAACAAACAAACAAACAAACAAACAAACAAACAAACAAACAAAAACAAATCTAAAAGTGATTGAAAAATTATTTAGTTTACAAATATGTTAATTTTATACATGACCATTGCCAAATCTAGATTAATTAGGGTAGTGTGTGCAAAGATCATGAATAATCTGAAATGATTAAATATTTAAATATAGTCTAAAGGAAAAATGCAGTGTCATTTGAAATGACCTTCGACGTTTAGACACACATTCATCACTCTTTCGATATACTCAATTATGACAATAATTGGTCCGTGTATTAGGAACACTGAACATTATCTTAAATTTATCAAAGAGTAAATGCCAATAACTATTGTCTATTGAAGTAATTTACAATTTCAATCTTTCTTATTCGCGCTAATCTTTCCCAAACCCTCCTTGCCATGGGGTCAGTCCTGATTCACAGCAGCACTCTGAGGCATGACAGAGCTCCCCCTGTTGGTCTCTAGACAGTAACTCTTTGTAGGAGTAGAAATTCTTCAGAGGAATAGAAACAAGCAGCTGATGCTTTTGAACTGTTTTCATTTTGGGACTAACTGTGCATTCATGACAACACCAGGATTCCTCTATTTCAAATTAGTGTAACGTAATGGTGCACACACAAAGATAGTACCAGAAAAAAGCCAGTCGTTTCCAACTCATGGTAACCCCATTTGTGTCATAGAACAACTATACTTCAAGAAGTGTTCAGTGGCCAAATTTTGGCAAGGAAATTATTAAGCTTTTCCTTCAAGGCACCTCCCAGTTAGTAGCTAAATGTGTTAATCATTGGCACTATGTCACAATTCTTATGAGTGTCAAGTACCAGTAACTAGAAAAAGGAGAAAAAGTGATGCACTCTATAACAGACTAAATCTTTTACAAAAATTACCAATTTTTTTCCTCAAAAATACCCTACGGAATTGAAATATTAGTATACTAATTTCACAGATCAGAGGGGTTCTATACCTTGCATAAATTACAGCAGGTAGCAGAATTAGGGAGTGAAATTAGGCACTGGGCCACCAGGAACCAGACTCTACAGTCACCTCAAGCTTTTTAAATCTATGATTTCCAAAGATTTGACTGTGCCACTTTGAGGGTAAAGGTTGAGATACTGAACCACTCTACATAATAGAAGGTGAATAATAGTAGCAATCTCTCCAGAGGAACAGAGCAGATACAGATACAGAAACATGAAGGGGATTGGAAAGGAGCAAACAGAAGCACACAAGGCACTTCAAGGCATGAGTACAGTATCCATGAGAAAATCTAATGAAATCCATACAATGCTTGCAGTGCAGTGAATCATCAATGATGATTTTGAAGTGGTTGAGTTTTCCCTTGCATAAAAGCAAAAAAGCTTAGAATCAGTATTGCAGAAACCAATATGTATAAAGGCCATAAGAAATCAATTTTCACAGGAAACTGAAAATAATGGGGGAGGACTGCTGATTCTCACAACTTACTGACATGGTGGGGCCAGAAAACTAAATGGCATGAAGATCATGAGAGGAGGGCAAGGAGAATAGAGCAAATTCCACGACTAGGATCACAGAGACTCTGCCCTCCCTTCCTTTTCAAACTATTTGAGTCATCTTGGTAATTATTTTATATATATAATACATGGATGGAGGCCCAAACCACTACTTTTTCTATTAATCCTGTTAAGTAGATTCAGCATGTGAGCTCTGTTAAAATGATAAGAAGGTTGTGATTATAAATTTAAGGTCCTTGATTAATATTTACCAACCATACTCAAGACTTGGTTTCCTTTATTACAATGTTCTTCCTAAAAGATAACCCTTGCTATGGTCTCCGTTACCACTGATGAAAATTTAGAAGAATGGAAATGGTCATTACATTTACCCATGTGGAAGTCAATTGCCAAGTGGATAAATCTAGTTATAAGAATCTAAAATTTATCTTTCCACTCTCACTGTATTTATGTTGTCTACTAATTCTAGCATGTAACACATCGGTCACCAAGTAAATAAACTCAACAGCAATTAAAACAATAGCCATGGACAGCACCCTGTAAACCAACAAGTCAGTAACTGGGCAACAGTAGCAAAGAGCACACTAAGCCACTAAGCTCTTTACCATAGACTATCTGGAAAGGTCAAAGTTGCACAGAACTATCCTACCCCAGTGGTTTCTGTAGTTAATAAGAGATGAATATAACAGCAGCAGCTTGGCTACAACATAATAGGAATTAAACTCTACACACTTAGTAGGGTTTATGGGGACAGAGATTCTGAGGTTGATAATTCAAATAATCCATTCGTATAGTTTGACAGTATTCAAAAAGATTAGCTTTACTCCTCTGAATTTATACTGTTAGGTTGGTCCAAGCCAGGTGGGTCAGAGTCAGGACCTAGTGTGACATGGGCTGTGGCCCAGTCAACATTTGGCAAAGACGACATTATACAATGAATCTGCTGGAAACTTAGAACTGGACCTTGACAGCCTGGACCCACAAAGAAAGAAAGAAGAATTAACTGCGGATGAGTTAGGTCCTGACCTGGAGTTGGTCTACCAGAAAGGAAGGACTAGGACAGGCTGAAGCACAAGGCGAGGACCATGCAGAGCTCCAGAGTAAAGGAGTGGAAGGCAGATTGCCTGGCAGCTTTATTAAAAATGAATCTATGTTTTATTTTAGGAATTGCTGGACAGCTACCATCCCTTACTTAATTCTCAAAGATTATCAACCAATTGGCGCTTAATGTATAAAGGTTTAGCTAATTTCTTAAAACAAGCCACCTTATGTTAGTTCTCACTTCCACCCCCACCCCCCAAGATCCTCCTAAGAGCAGCTAAAGTCAGATTCACCAGGAATTTGTTGAATATTTTCATGCAGGTATTATGTTAAGCATGTTCATATATTGTTTCATAAAATCCTGTTATCATAGTAAAAAATATTTTATAGCACAATGTGGAATCAAGCCTCAAATAAGTATTCTTACGTGTTTAAATTGTATGACAGGGGCCACTCCATTGACATTAAATCAGTTTCAACATGATTGTCCTGAGAGGACAGAGTGAATTGTTGTCTATGGTTTTCAAAGCTGTAAATATTTGGGAAGCATAAAGTCACATCTTTTTCATACAGGAAAATGGGTTACTGTAATGTGCTGATTTTGAGGCAACCAGTCCAGCATGTATCCCACTACACCATCAGGGTTCCTGAGAGGGTAGCTTAGGTAGATATTAATTCCAAGTCTGGTGTTCTTTCTTGTAAATCTGTATTCATGCACAACATTTTATGATAACTTGGTTTCTGAGTAAATTTGACCTTTGTGGTATAAAATATAATTATTCTTTCCAACTATTAATATGTCCTATACTTCCCAGTACCTTTGTTCCTGAAAAGGTCCAGGTCAGTGGGATGCTACTGAACTGCTTAGTCTCTGGGGACATAAAAAATTATGGCAATTTGGCCATTTCCATAGCTAACTCTCAGCTCTCAAACATGAGGCCTCTCAATGATGAGTGCAGAAGAGCATAATCAGTTCATAAGAGGAACTCTGGTGCCATAATGCCTACACAATCAAATGTTTGAACAATCAAATTTAATTCCAGGACAGATTTAATTTAATTTAATTTAATTTAAATTTATTGAACAATCAAATTTAATTCCTTGACCTGCTAATCTCAAGGTCCATGATTCAAAAATACCAGTCATTCTGTAGGACCCCAATCAGGACATTCTACTCAGGTAAGCATTTAAACTTAGGGGAGTTCTACCTTGTCCTACAGGGTCACTCTGAGTTGCCATACACTGCATGGTGGGGCAAGGGGGCGGTGTGGGGAATAAGCCATAATGAACAATCACCTGCATACCATTGGCCTAGGGATTATATGAATGATATTCAAACATTCTCCAGTGTTCCCTCTGTCCTCTCCACTTATAATAAATAAAGAGAATACAGGCTCCAAATCAGTGTTTTCCAAAGTGGATGATAATGAGGGGAGGGGATCACTGGAATGATCCAAGGGAGTTGCAAAAGCAGATACCTACACTTTGTTCTGGTTTATGGGCTACAGACAGAAGTTACGCTTGCCAGGGATATGCTGAGTGATTTTTTTCCCAGAAAGGTGGGAGAGGGGTGATAGGCAAAATAATTTTGAAAATCTATGTTATAAATGATAGTGAAACTTGCATTGGCTTGGATTTCAGAGATACCAGATAGAGCAGACTATTCTGTTAACCCTCCACAGGGTATGTAAGAATGAGAAATTAACTTTCTTGTGTTAAGTCAGTAAGAATTCTTTTAATCACTAAGTGTCGAATCTGTCCAGGAATTAAACTTGATTGTTCAAATTCACTTTCATTTCTCTCTCCCAAGAGTTTCGGTAATATATAAAATGTCAGTCAGCCACATGTAAGAATCCAACAAGTGAACAAGGCTTTAATGGCTTCAGCAAACTTTAAAGGCTTAAGCAGGCATCTATGCATAAACAAAGTAAAGATATGATTTAACGATTATGCCAGATAATACAAAAAGCTACTTTTGCCATTCCTGTGTCTGGAACTGGGTAGGTGCTTTCCTGACCCCTCAATTCATCAAGACAATAGGAAATAGTATTTCCTCTCATTTTACTTACACTTAGTGAGGTTGTCATTTCTTTTAAGTACTAAAATCTATCAAGAACTAAAATCTATTAAGTAGTATCTCTTGAATTCAAAGGAACATATAACTCTCTTCTTAGGGTATTTGTTCTTAATTTACACTCTACACTTTACAAAGAATAAGATAGTTTATAGTCAAATATTTGTTAAGAACCTATTGTGGGGTATTTATTGGGCTATACACAAATCTATACCAGCTGCAAGTAAATTCCTGTGTCATCATAATACCATTATTTTACTATTAGATATTAAATCTTTGGAGAAATGTGATCATATCCAAATGCATACGGTAACTTATATTTATATATAGCACATGGGAATACAGACACATATTTCAAAATACAGGTATAGAGGTAGCTTTTGCAAAAGGAAGCATTTGATTTCATTGATTTGGCAGGCCAAAACAACTGGGAAATTTTTCATGAAAAATCTACTAGAAAGCTGAATTAGTACCAAAATGAATTATGGTATTTAAACAACACATCTGGTATAGTGTGCAGGCTTATTGAAAGGAGCCATCAGATCAGGATAATTGGAGGTCAGACTAGTCATCTACTTGTATGGACTTTTCTACCAAGGTTGCTTTAATTATGAATCCCAACAACCTTTTCCCACTTGAATATAATTTCTAAAATATTTTATCCTGTAGAAAATGCATTAGTTAAGTCTGGAACCTAATATAACCATCTTTCACTAAAATGTTAGTACTTGTCTCAGGACCTCAGTAGAATCATGCTGTTGAGCAGACAAGCTTTTCCACTTGAAAGAGTACCTAAGGTAATTTATCTAAATTTTATGAAATGTAAATATCCTCTAGGAAGTGTGTGGAATTATATGATCACACTGATAATCCTACACTAATAAAAAAAACAGTTTGTGCAATCTAAACCCACTGGATGCTCATATTTATTTAATTGCTTTGCAGGGAGCTTTCTTTAAGGATCAGAGGTCAAAATTTGGCACAAGTGTATTTGTGGTTATACTCAAATACTCTCTCTCGATATAGCTTGCTGAATGGAAATTTTATATTGCTTCTCAGAAATAAGATTCAAGCCTTGCAGGTTCCCTCCAAATGAAAATTTGGGAAATGGAAAAGATCTTCTCTTTAGTTTTTAATAAAACATTAAGGTTATCTTCAGTTACTCCTTTTTAGCAGCATAAAATGCAAAGTAAACATTCATGTCATTTCTATGAACTAAACAGATGAGTTGCCTCTCCTTTGGTTCAGTGAAACTGTCCCACTAGACCAAACCAAAACACCCGCTGGGGTTTCAGAGAGGAACCACAGAAAAAAAGAAATGGCCAAATTTTTAAATACTGTACACATTAAGTGATCTTTATCACTATTTCTGCAGGAGAAAGACCAGGTTTTCTATGACATAAAGAGGTCTAGAAACCCCATCCTAGCCACTATAGGTGGGAAGCAATATATTAAGTTGTAAGCCGTTTATACCCATTCTCCTGCACACTTTCACTAGAGATCGGCAAAAAAAATATGTCCCTTTATTCACAAGTATTTATATAGATATTTAACTAGGCACTGCTACAAAGGATGTAGCTGTAACAAAATTTGGTTATATATTAAGATTAGGAAATAAATTGTGTACAATAATAAATGTGAACACAGGAGTGAGTCTTCCATGCCCAAGCAAAAGTGCAGAAAAATGGCAATAGAAAATTAGAGGGAAACAAGAACACTGAAGATGGAAATGTCAGAAAAGACCATGAAAATGCTGCAAAGTTAGAATGGCCCTTGGGGATAATTACTATTGAGATGGGGAAGAAGGGCATTTCAGGTAGAACGGGCAATTGGAGAAAGATCTTGGATCAAGAAAATGTGGTGATAAAGGGGCTAGGCAACTAAACATCATATTTGTCTAGAGTATAAAGACACATCATGGAAAAGAAATAGATTGGCTTATTTGGGTGGTCCTTGAATGTCATGCTAGGTCAAATAATTGACTGTTCCTCATACTTTACATAAAAAACTGCCATAGGCAACATTAAAAATTCTATTTTTAATTTCACTGATAGAACAGATAGTTTCCAAATAGCTGAGTGTAAGGGAGATAATATTGGGATAGACTATCTAATCTTGGGTATTTCTCTTCTTGAGAAAGAGCGCATGTAAAACACTATCAGTTATTAGCTGGCCAAAAAGGAGATCCAAAGTTAGCAGCAATATTTATAGCATTGATTCAGCTCAATTTCTTTTTCATTAACTTGGTACATTCTTTTGGCATTTCACATGGGCGCATTTCTTTTTAAATCTCCTCGTTGTTGAGGGTATGCGTAGCAAAATACACCAATTCAACACTCTGTACAGGCACAACTGACTCTAATTACATTCTTCCAGTTGTGCAACCATTCTCACCTTTGTTCTGAGTGGATCGCTCTTCATTCTCATAAACTCGCTGCCTCCCTAGGGCTCCTCTCTAAGCTTGCTCGTCTTTGTCAAGTTGCTCCTTGGCAGAGTTTGCGAAAGAGCATAATGCTGAATGTAGATATATTTTCACTGTGTAAGCTAAACTATTACTAATTTTTCTATGATTTTTAGGGGATATTTTTGATTAAAGATTTAAAGACTAATTCAGGTTAAAATTTCAGGATTTCAACCATCACCCACAACCCCAGAAAGTCCAGAGTATAAGAGAAATACTGTATAAATACTGTTCTACATTTCCCCTGTTTTTACCAGAATTCTGCATGGATCCTTGGATCAAAACATTCAATAAAGTTAGCTGGGTACCATCCCGTCTTTCTTGTTTCATGGCAAGAGAGGCAATTATCCATGGAGGCAATTAGCCACATGTGCCTCATCCTTCCTCAATCTCCTTATTCTGTTTCTCTACTGGAATATAGACTAAGACTTGCGTCTTGGCTGGCTGCTTGCAAGCTTTTAAGATGCCAGGGACTCTGAAATACACTAGGAGCAAGAACAGACTCACAAAAATCCATTATTAGGCCAATTCACTGGGCTGTCCCAAGAAGCCATGATTCTGAACTTCCTTCCCAAGCAACCAGATCCCATGAGATGCTGCTCTAAATAGGCTCACCAGCTATTCATTTGTCCCCCTCAGAATTGTAATATGTCTATCACACCAATTTTTCCAATTTAACTTTTTATAATATGGTAATAAATACTGTGGCTTTTATTATTGTTTCCTCAATTATAGGATACTGAGCTTAGAGTCTTAGCCAAAAGAGCGCCCACCACCTCCTCACCTTATGCTCTCTCCTCACTCACAGACTAATCCTCAGCACTCCCTTCCCCTAATTATCAATTAAAATGTGCCTGGTGCCCACTAAGTAAGTAGCACAGAACTTGGATGTGAGGAGACACTGAATAGCTATTTATCGAATGGATGATTGAATGAGTAGGTGTGTTAGGCAAGGGTAGAACAGCAGGGCAGGCATTCTTTCTCCAGTAGGCAATTTTTTTTTACTAGAAATAATGCCAGGGGTAGTCATCTAAATTGCCTGGAAATGAACTACTTCACAGTAAATTGCTAAAAATATAGACTAATAGCATCACTTGTAGAGTCTTCACAAACAACAATGGATCAATTAAATGTCACTGTTTAAAAACCAAGAAAGAATTACCACAATGGATTTGCTAGGCCAGGGTATTATAGGGTTAAGCCATGCTTATAGTAAAATGATTTGGAGATAAAGACACTCACCACTTCTTATGGTCCTCCCTATTATGTTTAGAATATGTTAGACTTGAGACTAATCATATTTTGAATAAATTGGTCAAAACAAAATTGCATTTTCCTTATCAATATAACATATTCAATAATTATTCAGCACCTACCATGTGCAAGGGGCAGAGTGCATAAAATAGAATGATGAATTTATAAGTATCTCTGGTCCATTTATTTAGAAAGAGTTGATTTTCTTTAATTTTATTTTTAACCACTATTATCTTTTATCATTCACCTCAAAAAACATCCATGGTACAGTTGCAATTTTCCCTACAAGATAAAGTGAAGGGACATCCCGCTTTGGGCGGTACAGTCCCGATTTTAAACAATTTTTCCTGTGTCTTGCGGCATTTTTAAAAAGCCCCGACTTATAGTTAACTATTTCTTTCTTATCTTATATACCTTTCTCTCTATATGTGTGTGTGTGTGTGTGTATATATATATATATATATATATATATATATATATATACCCTGACTTTTGGAAAGAATGCATGACAAACTAGAGAATGTCCAGAGAACGGGAAAGGAATATATCCCCTCCATCACCAACCTTCCACCCCCGGACAATGTGGTTCCACTATACCAATGTCAAATTCTGGTCACTTTACTATAGGACTTACTTAGAATTCTGAGAATAAAGAATGCATACTCTATGATTTGCTTTCATCCTTTGAACTGAGAAAATCACCAGAGGACTATGCTGGTGATTTCCTGATTTGAGTTCCTCCCGAATGAATTGGAGCAAGTCTTTAGTTTGGGATGGACCAGGCATGCTTGCAGAGGAGAGGGAGCAAGGCAGAGGAGAGGGAGCAAGGCAGGAAATGGAATGCAACCAATAAAAGCCGGCTTTTAAGTCTGTTCCCATCGAAAAAATTGGAGCTTTTTAAAAAAATCATTTAATTGGGGACTCATAAAACTCTTACCACAATCCATACATCCACCCATTGTATTGCAAACATATCTGTACATTCGTTGCTCTTATCATGCTCAAAACATTTGCTTTCTACTTGAGCTCATTTTCCCCTCTCTCATGAGCCCTTGATAATTTATAAATTATTATTATTTTGTCATACCTTACATTCTTGTGGATAACCCCACTCGAGGGGAGTGAACAACAGAATAGTATATAAATGGAGATAATAGATGGTGTCAAAAATAAATGAAAATAAGGGGTTCTGGTGGGGAAGGTGGGGGAGGGAGGGGATAAAGGGAACTAATACAAGGAGTTCTGGAAGAAAGAAGGCGCTTTGAAATGGAGTGTGGAAGCAATCGTACAATACTGCTTGATGTGATTGAACGATGGCATCTTAATGTACCTATAAGAGCTCCCACAAAAATGACTGAAGAAAGAAAAGAAAGAAAAACTGGGGGTTATTCCAGAAGGGTGAATGGTTGCTCATATGAGGTGTTTATTCCCACATAATATTCTCCACTTATTCTGACATGAACCTCTCTGAAACAGAGATGCAAACACTGGAGCTGGACCAAGGGCAGAGCACATGGTAAAACCTGAGCAAGGTTTTACAAGGCGCTCACAAACATAATCTTTAGCAGAACAAGATCTCCATTCAATGATCTCCTAAATTTTGAGTGGATGCTGCCGTTTCCACATCGCTCAAATAAAATACTTTCTTAGAGTAAATATATGCCACTCAAGATTATATCTAGGATGAGAGCACCATGTGGAGGAAAACACTGGGTGACAGAAGCCAACACTACATAAGGGTTTATCTTGTACTAAGAAATATGCTAAGTATTTGATGTATAGTATCTCAATTTAATCCCTAGTACAATTATGTGAAGCTAAGAAACATTACTGTCATACTCAAGGGAAGGGCAGGGAAGTCAAATGCCTAAGTAGCAATGTTGTATTCGAATTCAGTCAGCTCTGGACCAAGAGTCTGTGCACTGAAGCATTCTTCTCTGGGGTGCTCATTTCAGATTGCTGTGGAAGAAGGTGGTGAGCAAAGCAATCAATTTAAAGATTTGGTGATATGGGAGCTATTTGAGAGCTTCTGGCAGCACATATATCTTTTACTTCAGGGTCATCAGAACCCGACACTACCAAATTCATGTGATAACTAAATGTACCAAATGCACAGATGTATATTGCTTTTCATTCCAAGAGCTCTCTGGGACCACAAGGGCTGACAAACATAAAGAGTACACGTCATACAGCATGCCATCATCTAGGGAAGTCAGTGGGTTCTGTGAACTGCAGTACCTTCACTGTCCACATGCCTGCTTCTGGCTCTTTCACGTTCACCACCTTGGCAGAGTTATGGATATTTAATAGCTCGTTCAGGCCAAATCCCTTTTTTATCAGCTTCCCTGAAAGACAGACATAAAGGAAACAAGCAGAATACTTCTCTCAGCTATGGATCTTAGTCAATTTAACACTACGTAAGTCTGAGAGCAGGATCAAAATTTAAAGGACACATAGAAATTTATTTTTTTACAAAAGTGTGGTGCATACTGACCTGAAAACTTATTATTTTCTATCCCATAGCTCAAATAAAAGTACTTTATTGCCACTGCAAAGTACTTGAGAGATGTGCACGTCCATATCTTAAGATGCTAGTTAATTTGTATCGCAAATGTATTTGATTTTGAAGTTTCTCCACCTTGGTATTGAAGTGACAGATTGTTATGTTTTATGCTGAGTTGATCCTTAATGGAGAATTACCACTGGCATACTGATCATATTCCCGAAGCTAGCCTAGATAGCAGTTACAATTGCTACTGAGAATCTATGTGCAGGCACTAGAGGCACTTAGATTAAACAGATGGCAACACAGTAAACTAGAATAAATGTCTTTTTTGGAGATCATTCAGGATATTACTAACACAAGATCCCAGAGTATAGCTTGCACCAAGTAAAAAACCTTAACCACTTTTCCACCAAGCACTAGAGAGCTTTTAAAGGACATAAAAATAACAGAAGGAAGCAGTGTAACCAAGAAACATGATACCAACCTCTGCTGAACTGAGGTTTACTTAAATATCTAATAGTTGAAGTTTATTGAGGCTGAAAAGCACATTTGGATTTAAGCCATAGATCAGTTATTCACTGGACCCTTGGCTCTTTCATGCACTGCTTTTGCATATATGTAAACAAATCAGTTTTAACAATCTTGTGTTTGCCTCACAAGCTTTACAATCATTGTAAACTCAGGAACTTTTTAAAGTAGTGGTAACATAATATAATACAATGAATATAGGTACCTTTAAGAATCAAAGTAGTAGAAAAAAACAAAAATGTATCTGGGTAACATGGAGGTTATTAGAGCAGAATGTGCCCTCCATCGTCCAAGACATATACCAGGACAAACCTGGAGATATCATTAAAATTAGCTGTGTTTGTTCTTATTGTTTGTTTTATTTTGAATTGAGTGCTAGTATTCATGCAACCTCTAAGGACAATTTTCAGTGTTGTTTTCTTTTAGGTGTTAGTTATTTGATGAGGTTCAAATGAATGTGAGGCAAATTTCTCTGATTACAATCTAAATTTGACTTTTAACAATTGTTTTCCATAAAACTTAAACTGTCTAAGATAATTCAGTGAAGATATAGATGATTTCTAAAAGTTTATTTCTGGCCATTTATTTAAAGGAGCATAAATAGTGAACTAAATATTGCCTCATATACAGATTAAGAAAATAAAATACTATACTCATTCCTACAACAAATGCTTATTTGATCAAGGTCCTGAGATGGATGAGTTTATAAAGAGTCAATATTTGACAGCTACTCTTCTTTGAATAGAAATTCACTGAATGTTTTAAGCAATAATTCTTCTTAATATAGTTCAGTTACAATTAATTCACTGAATCTGATGTTCAAATTATAAGTTCTAGCTTTTTTATCTCTTGTGAATTCAATAATAATTATAAATTTTACTTGCTAAGCATCTTCTCTACCACACTTGTCGATTTATTCAAATGTCGCATAAAACTAGCATCAAGTTTTCAATAGATGCTGTAGTGGCGTAAATGGTTAGGCACTCTGCTGCTAATGAAAAGACTGAAGGTCACCAGTGGCAATCTGATTCCATCAGGATTGCAATCCATGGGAAATCCCTGGGGCAATTTTGGGCATTACCAACCTGCGTTCCCAGAACACATCTTTGTGCCAAGCACAAAACCTTAACCGCTGCTCCATCACATAGTCTCCACAGCACTTTACAACTGCAGGAAGGCGCCATCAATACAGGTGTGGAAACTATCCTACTCTCCATGTATTATTATTATTATATACAAATTTAGGTTTAGCTCACCAAAAGGATCGCGAATTTCAATCATTGGGGAAGGACCACTCAGAGACACAGTAACTTCTTTTAGGCTGGGATCAAAAGGAATTTGCCAAGTGTTGACAGCATGTTCCAAATGATCTGTGGATAAGAGGTGAACTTTGGAGGCCTGAACCGCTTCTTCTACCCATTTGAGAACCTGTAAGAGACAAAGAGAAGTGTGAGCCAACTCAGAAATCATGCAGCTGTTTTCACTGCTATTTCTTTGGGGAGTAACCAGCTCTTGTCCATTGCAGGATTCCAGCAGTTAATGTCCTGGTGGAAGATTTATTTCCATCAGTAGCAACAACAGAACTTTTTGCCTTGCTGGTTAGTGTATCAGATTCAGAATCAAATGCAGCTTCAAAATAATAAAACTCATGCTTAAATGTCATGTTTCCCATATTGGAGTAATACACTCAAAATATGCTTTTATCTACAGGGTGGACACACTAGTGAACTGCACACTTCATGGCTATTTCCCAAGACAAATGCAAAGGACCCATTAACAAGAGGAGGAGGAGACTGATCGAGATTTCTTTCCTGTTCATTCTTTCTTCGTCAACTTCAATTCTTCCCAGATGTCTTTGTTTTAAAACAAGATAGCCATTTTTATGATAAAAACAAGTAAATAAAAGAGTAATGTGAAAAGTAACTAATGTATTTAGACAAATTAGAAAGTGTGTTTCATATAATGTCCAATGTTAGCATGTTCTTAATAACAATCTTTCGGAAAACATTAAAAATCATGATTATAAGAGAGTTTTCTAGCCTCTATGTAAACAAGGAGAAATTCTAAGGAATGGCAGTGTTCCGCAATAGCTCCAAACAGTGCTTGTCTGAACAGGTAGGCACTGCTTAGTTAACAAGGCTACAATTTATTCTAAACCATGAAAATCACTAATCTGCCACAGATTGTACTCTGATTCAGGTGTCCTTTAAAACTACCCTATTCTTCTTCAAATTGTGCATAAGACACTGCACAGAAATAAATATTAAGCAATAGTTAAACAAAATCCACTGCCATAAACTCCATTCCTATACATGGTGGTCATTTAAGATGAGGTACAACTGCCCCTGTGAGTTTCCAAGACTGTCACTCTTCACCGGAGGAGAAAGTCCCATCTTCCTCCCCCAAGCTACCATCAAGCTATTCAAAATGAACACAGGCATTTCTTAAATTTCTATAGAGATAGTCACAAATCAATTAAGCTATCAAAAATATCTACAGTACCTGTATTCTTCATTACAGATCATATAGAGATACACACATACATATAACTTTTAAAGAAAGTAACCTACCCATGCATATCTGAATAGAATCTTTTTTAAATAGAATCTTAATAACAATACTTTCTGACTTTTCTTCTTTTACTTATAAAACCACATATTCTCTCTGTCTGTCTGTCTGTCTGTCTCTGTCTCTCTGTCTCTCTCTCTCTCTCACACACACACACACACACACACACACACACAAAGGGGTCTTCAAATTATGGGGAAATTATTTCTTTTATTTCAGTTCTTCACAAACTTCCTGAAGCCCCCTCAATATAAGGGTAAGTCTAAAAGTGACTCTATTAAGGTCCTAGTATATACATGTATGAGTATATTCCAAGTAAACATTGCTGAAACTTTAAACACAGTTCTGACCAATGGGTGACTGCAGATAAGTTCTCTTAATAAGACACTTCTCTCCCTCTTATTAGAGTGCTGCCTTAAAACAACGTGTTCAATCAAAGCAGTGATTTCTGAGAATATCTGCTGAGATAGATATTTGAGAAGTCAGTTCAGAAGTCAGTTATATTGACTTCTTTCTTGGGGAGGGGAGGTATTTAAATTTAAACAAGTAAATTTGTCAAATTTCCTCAAAGGACATTAGACCATCACTGTGAGTAGTTAGGAAGACATTTTAAGGAAACTAGAACTATATTGGTGAGTAAAAGACCAGGAATTCCATCTCTTGGAATTTCTTTCCATCGCCCCAATGGGTCTGTTCATCTGTGGACAGCAGCAAAGGATGGTCAACCATAAACTTCCCCAGATCCACCTCACTGACCTGAACTTGCCCTAAATCAGACTTCTTTTGTTTGCATAATCCCAACAAGTAAAGGGAGCATAACTTGACGTCTTGGAGCAGGATGTCAACATTGTCAAAATCAGAGCACAGAATTCTTCCAGGAATTGTTAGAGAGATGGAAACAATGCCTATAGAAGTGCATAGAACTAGACAGTGGATTTATTGAGTTTCACATTTTGAATTTTTGCTTAATAATGGTTTCTATGATTTTGTGTACACTCTCAGCATGTGGAAAGTGGTTAAAACATATTATCTTATTCACAATAGGAAGCAATTATATTCATACATAAAACAAATATTTATTTCACTAAGGGAGAGTGTGAGCATAGAAGAGATTATTGATTTATATTTAAAGTCAATATTTAGAGAGTCCTGTATCCCCTCCAAATTAATTAATTTGTGAAAATATTTGCATTTACTACCAGCTGCTCCTGAAGAGAAAGATGAGATTTTCCACTCCCCATAGATGATGACAGTCACAGACCTTCACAGGGGCAGTTCTACCCAGGCTTAGAGGGCTAAATTAAGTTGGCATAGAATCAATGACAGTGGGTTTGCTATGTATATATTCTTAATATAACAGCATTGACTCAATGACAGTGGTTTGGGTATGTATATAATCTTAATATAACTTCCTGCTTTCATTCCAAAGTCTAGATCCACATTTCTTATTTCTTCATATATCCCTAATCAAATATCATGTTCATCAATAGAAATAGAAGTAAAATATAGTCTATTGTCACTAAAAATGGTCATGATAATAATAATGATAACTGCAGTATTATGAGTATTCAGAAAATAGGAAGCCTTTGTTGAACAAATGTATGTTAAGTAACCATTGACTAATTGCCATATAAATATTCAAATAATATTAATTTCCTCCCCTTTGCCTACATAGACAAAGGGAAAAAATTCATCGATGAAAGGCAACATTTTAACAAATGAAAAAGGGAGACAAATCCATTGCAGATAGACAACGGAACTGCAAAAATGCACGACTAGATGGAATTCATGGAGGACTTTCTCTTGCTTGGATCTACATCAGTGCTCATGGAAACATCAGACAAGAAATCTAAAGATGCAAGGCATTAGGTAAGTCTGCCACAGGAGACCTCTTTCGAGTGTTGAGAAGCAGGAAGGTGAATTTGTTGATTTAAGTGCCCCTAAATCAAGCCATGGTACTTTCAGTACTCTCTTATGTAAGTGAAAGTGGACAATGAAGAAGGAAGGCTGAGAAAGAATTGATGGAGTTGAATCGTGGCACAGATGAAGAATATGGAAAGTATCACAGACTGCCCAAGGAGCAAACATATCTGTCTTGAAAGAAATATGGCCTGACTGCTCCTAGAGACCAGGATGGTGAGACTTCATCTCACATACTCTGGGCATGTTGTTCAGAAGAGATTAATTCCTGCAGAAGGACATCATTCTGGGTGAAGGAGATGGTCAGGAAAACAGAGGCAGGCCCTCTGCCAAACGTGCTGGTACTGTGGCTGCTGCCGTGGAACAACCGTGGGCCTGGTTCAATTTGGGACAATGTTTCAGATTGTTGTGCAAAGGGGCACCAGGTACCAACACTGACTCGACCTGCTAGCTAACCCATGCTTGAATCAGAGAAATATCACACTGAAAGAAGTATTTTTTCCAAAAGAAAAGCTAGTAGTGGAATTATAGACAAATCAATCAGAAAAGTCAGCTCTGTAACAGTTGCTGCTGCTGTTGCTAAGTGTCATTAAGTCGGTTCTGACTCATAGGGACACTCATTTTTCCTCAATCAAAGGAAACACTGCCAGGCCTCCGGCCATCCTCACAACTGTCCCCCCCACTTCACCCACAGTCATGGTGGCCACCCATCTCACCTGTCTCCTTGAGGGCATTCATTCCTCTTTTCACTGCCTGTAAGTCAAATTTAAATGTAAACATATATGTTCTGTATGTGTGATTTTCTATCAATCCCTTTTTGAGATACATAACAATCCTATGTATTGATATGGAAGTATATTTTTCAATTTGGTATATATAAAATTTAAATGTAACATATATAAACCCATAAAGACTATGGGATTTTATATATAAACTAAACTATATGTAAATATACTTGTCTCAAGAGACTGATGATATTTTTTGACAAATGTGCTCTGAGTGATCAACCATACTTGGGTAGAAAGGTATGAATTTTTCTTTCATCAAATCTTCTCATATGACTACAGGGACCACAAGAGAAACCAGACTGATTGTAGCTAGTATTTCACCATAAATACTATATTTAAATAATCAGAAGTTTGACATGTTTATGTCTCATACATAGAATTTTATAGTAATTGTCTATCTAACTCAACCTGAGGGTTGCCACCACTTTCAAGGTCAAATGACCCTTTCACAGGGGCTGCCAAATTCATCACAGTAGCAAAATTACAGTTTTGAAGTAATAACAAAAATAATTTTATAGTTGGGGGGTCACTGTAACATGAGGAGTTGTATTAAAGGGTCGAAGCATCAGGAAGGTTGAGAACCACTGATATAACTCAAGGAAAGGAAATGACCAACTTTGGAACTAAGAAAGCATTTGATTAATTTGAAAGGTAATAAATAACTTTGACAATAATGTCTAATGTAAATACTGAAGTGTGCAAAGAGCAGGAAAGAATATGACAAATGTGGTGAACATTTGTTTTAAAATCAAGACCCACAATGTAGTCATAAATTAATCTCAACTGAAACTGAGGAATGAACAAGAGATTAGATAGGAAATATCATCTAGCTTTATCTTGTATCTATCTCAAGTTCAATAAAGGAAGGCAACGTCAAGTAGAAACAGAAATGAACTCAATATGTGTTCTATCTTTATTTAAATGTATTAATTACACTCAAAAATCATCAAGTTCAGGCATTCTTATGAATATGGCAGCCTTTCTAAGTTAGATACTTTTTATAAGTTGTATGGTTTCAAATGGACAGAACACAAGCAGGCTTTGCCTTACACTTAATAGCCTTTCCAAGACATCAACACTTATGAGGCTTTCACAAAGGGATTACCATGTATCATAATATAACCTGTTGAGAAAGACATAGTGCAGACTTCTGTCAAGAATTTCAAATCAATTTTTTATCCGTTAATAAGAAAAATCTAATAGAAAACAGATGAAACCTATTTCATTATAATATATAGATACTACCAACCTATGGGGGAAAAAAGTGGGTCAACACAAACTACAGAATACAAGTAGCTTCTGGTTCCTCAAGATATTATATTAAATGAGAAAAAATCATTATTTTTTAAACTATGAATAATGTTTTCATAAGATGGCAAGTGCTGATGTATTACAATGAAAAAAGGAACAGAACTAGATTAAATATGGGTACATTTTATAAACACAATGAGATTTCAAACTAGGACAAACTTCTTTATTAAAAGCTTGCATTTAAAAACATTTCTTAAATGTTGAGAAGCAGTTGCCATCTGCAAAATACCTTAGAGATCATCCAATCATTTTTTTATTTAATATATGAGAAAACTGATATTTGAAAGAGTTCTTATATCTTTAAAGGAGTTAACTAGACTCAGTAATCTTATTTTCATTGAAGCTCACTAAACATTTTTGTCTATCATATTCCTGAGACAATGTTTCCAGTATTGTGCATCCTAAAATAATAACCTAAATAGAATTAAATTCATATGCCTTCTCAGCACTGAAATCAGGTACAAGCATCACTTTAAAGCACAAACTTGTGTACTTTTTTACATATTAGGAAATACAACAGTTATTAGGTAGAAAAGAAAGTGAAACCATTCTTGCATAAATCCTTTAAGAACAAAGATGAAAAGTAGCTTTTTTTAGAAAAGTATTTAAAATTCACTTTTTTTTGTGGGCATCACTGCGTCTGGTGGTCGTGGGCGCTACCCAGGGCTGCTCCTGAGAGCCGCCACTGGATTTGAACCACCAAGCCTGCGGGCTGCAGTCCCACACTCAACCACTTATGCCACCGGGGCTCAGCCTTAAAATTCATGTATTAAATGAATTACCTTGGGACATACTTTCTTGATATAAAGACATTATGACAGGTATTAAGTGCACTTGTTAATTACCCATTTCTTTGTTTTTATGCTGCTGTTTATCATCTGTCTTTCCCTACTAAACTGGAAGCTCCATGAGAGTTGGGACCATGTCTGATTTGTTTACCATGATATCTCTGGAAAGGAGTTTGGTTGCCACCCAGGTTAAGAACTCTGCTTGTAACCTCAAGAATTCAAACTCACCAGTCCATTCTAAAAGAGCATAAACCTGCCCATATTTTCCTGCAAAGATTTCCAACTAGGAAATCTTATGGGGCACTTCTACTGTCTTACAAGGTTGTTATGATTTGGAATTAACTTTATGGCAAATGGCAAAATATAACCAACCCTTAAACCTAAAGTAGTGTAATCGCTTCTCGGACTTTTGGCTAAGATCAAGTGAAACCTAAGGTAGTGCACCGAGTATAATAGATGCCTGATAAATAGATGTGGACTTAAACGAGAGAGTAAGAGAAAGAAGGAAAAAACAAGGAAGAATTGTACAATGTGTCCCTATTCTCAAAATTAAGATTGTGAATTGTTTTTTTGTGACAAAGTCTCGCTCAGCACTGACTTTTCAGGCCTAATGCTGTATGTGTAGTCTTACAATGTGTCAGGCTCTATTTAAATTCTCTTGTTTATTTAGTCAGTTAATTTAGTGTTTGAAATAACAAAGGAAAAGTCTTTGAAAGTAGACCAATTAAAAAAACAAATTCCCAAACGCAAACTTCTTTGTAGCACTTAAGGTTGCCCAGAGAATGTATGCAAGCTATGGATGCTCAGACCTTCATGACCCTTTGACTTATATTTTTGGAAATTGATCACTAGGCCTTTGTCTTAGTAGGAAACTCCATAGAAAGCTGCTCCGTATCATTTCAATACACAAGCGTTCACTGACAGATGTGTGAGAGCTGCATTGTCCTGAGCCAAATCTAGGTCTCTCGCATGGAAGGCATGAATTCTGACATTGGACCACCACTGATGAAAAGCTGGTTGGGGAAACTGAGCAAACTTTCATCAAGAATATTCAGTGCAGCAGTTAAAGTGATTTACTGTTAACCAAAGGCTGGTGGATAGAATCCTGCAGTTCCCTAGGAAAAAGATGTAGTACTTTGCTTCCATGAGGAATCTGTCGTAGATGCAGGCAATAAATTGGCGTGTTATCTGTAGAGAATTTTACAACAATTATCGTAAGGACCCAAAGTTTTTCCTCTTTTCACTGTCACCAGGCCCTGGCAATTCTAAACAGTGTCAGTGATAAATTACTTGTTTACTTTTTTAGTCTGGATTATGAAAAATTACTCTGATTATCATTGTATTTTCATAAGTTATATTTAGGATTCAAATGAGTACACTTAAATTATCCTTCTTTAAGAAATAATGCATTCTACATGGATGCTCAGAGAACTCTCATTTATGTAATAGGATTTTGACCATGCAAACTCTGTTCCCACAGTCAAAATTATTAGTACTGAAGTATTACAAAAAAAAAACCTTATCAAGAGAGGGATGATATGATCTTCCATAAATCTGCTCAGGTAAGAGTGCAAAGAGAAGTAAAGAGGCCAGTGAAATAATCACAATGTTAGACAATGTCACCTGGACCGGGTCTATGGCAGTCACACAGTGTAAAGTCTCCAGTCCTGGGTGTTTCTGGAGACAGGGTGTGTTGAAGACTGAATGGAAGTAACTGAGAATGATAGCTTGGCTACCATTAGTTGAGACTGGGCAGAAAGACTGCTGAAAGAGGTGGTTTGCAGGGGTGGTCTAATGAAGAGAAGAATCTCACGTTTTTGACCTGCTGAATTTTATTCTGTATACGCTGAGATTGTCATGGGTTCGAATCAACTTGAGAACAACTAACCACAACAAAATTGGTCATTGAGGTTGGACGCGGAAGGAGACATATAGCTGGAAAGAATTGCAAGTTCTGTGACAAAGACATGAATGAGATTTAAAGATGTGGTGCTCTTCACAGAGCCTTTCCTAATCAAGAATTTAGACAAAGGGGGAAGTAAAGCATCTAGGGAAAGTAAAATTAAGTGTCAATACATTCTGGCTCAGAATAGAACCTTGGAACCTGTCTCCCTTTGTTCTGATTCTTGAAAACCTTCAGATGATGAGTGTTCCCCTTGTATGGGCACCGCTGCAGGAAATACAGCAGCCAAACATGTATATAAAGGTTCTAAAATTCACTATCATGGGGCTGATTCAAACTCACAGCAATCCAAGAGGGCAGACTAGAACTGCCCCTTTGGGTTTTCTATGCTTTACGTCCTTATACAAGCAGACAGACTTATCTGTCTCCTATGGAATGCCCGGTGGATTCAAACTGTTGACCTTTTGGTTTGTAACCAAATACTTAACTCTCTATACCCCTAAGATTCACTTCTAGATGTGGTGACTCCAATGCCCCCTGTAAATGGATGAACTGGCCTGCTGCTTTTATCTAGCAGTGCCGTGGATTTGAGTAACGGAAATCTAGGAATGAGGATGCAGTCTCTGAGTGCTGACACACACAGTTTCATCATTTGCAACTCTTAGTAGGCCAACAAAGAATGGACACTATTTGAAAACCCTAAAAAGGATCTCTTGATAATACTGTTTGCACTACATGCCCTATATTTTGTGCACTTTATTTAATTTGAAATTTTCTATTGAGAGTTTTAAAAGTAAGTTCTCATTGAACAAGTACAAATGGTAAATTTGTAAAAAAAATGCTGAAAGTGCACAAATAAGAAATAATTTATGCACATAATACTTTGGAAAAAATGCAAAAAACTGCTGGTAGAACTGAAGTTAGTACCTCGTTCATATAGAATAGAGAAGTTGAGAGAAGGGTGAGGTGTTGGAAGGGTCTCTGAAAATAGGGGCCCACAGAAACACCAGAAAGTTTGATGGAGAGAGTGGTTCCCAATTTCAATTGAATGAGCACCTAAAAGGGGGGTAAAAGTAAGCACCACACATTTGACACAGTGAAAGTTTTATAATGTGCAACAGCTGAAAAAATAAAAAGCACACTTAAGACATTTTTGAGGGGTGAACTCATTCCACAAGCTATTTTAAGGTACCAAAGTATAATTCATTAACTTATCTTCATAAAATTCTTATGTGTCACAACTTCAATGTGTTGCAAATGACTGAGAAAAGTTAGAGTTCCAGAAAGTATGCAATATTTAATATAGCAAAAAGACTTGGAGAAGACTGACTTTATCATTTTCATTAGTTAGATTTATTGTTGTCTGCTTGGTGTTCTGTCTCTTTCTGTTTTATACTAAATACCTGTATATTTCAGAGTAGCCAAATCTCATTGAGTTCATTTGCCCCAGTGAAACTCATTTTAGCTATGAAAAGAACATTTATAAAAATACAAAAATACACACACATGTACATATATTTTTGCCTCACTCTCACTGTTAGCTTTGCTAAAAATAGGGCAAAATCCAAAACCTCTCTAAGTTCTCTAAGAGCATTCATACACTTTACTTTTTATCTGCTTATACATCTATGCATATATACATACACATATCTTTATATAAATATATATACATATTTAAAAAAATAAAGGACGTAAGGTGGGAACTGAGGTGGGAGCTGAGAATAGAGATAAGTATAAACAGCAATAACCAAAAAAACCCACACTAAAGTATATAATTACATGAAACTCATGCCCCACATAAAATGTAATCACTAATGTGGAGACCAGGAATGACATCAGGAACATCTATGCGAGTTTTGAGATGAGATGAAGAATTGTCTCTTTGGTGGACATAGTACATCAGAGTTGGGTTGAGAGTCTGACTAGACTCTGAAAAGAATGCAAGAAGGAGAGGTGTTATAATAACTATACTGAAGTATCTTCTCTCACAAACAATCTCTTACATTGCTAAAAAATATTTTATTCAAAATAAATAAATTCAAATGTGAAACAATTCACACAGGACAGGAATTCCTGGTTTCATAATGGGCCACAACCTCATTTCCATTATCTTTTATTAGCTAAGTAATGAATTTAGAAAAGAACGAAAGTATTCTATGTTACTGAGATTGTTAGAATCAAAAATGAAACAGATATTTAACTTAAAAATGACTTTACAGAATAAGTGTTCATGTTTCCTGACCTTCCTCTCCCTTTGCAATCTTATTAGAAGCTACTTAAATAAGTTATTATTATATTTAAGACATTTACTAATACCCAATTTGTTGTCCAAAGCATAGTGACTGTTGTGGATGACACAGCTGAATTTCCTCCAAGTGTTTCCAGGGCCGTAATCTTTGGATTTACACACCTTTCTCCAGCAAAGCAGTTGGCTATTTGGCCAAGTTTTTAGATAGAATTTGAGGCTCTAACCACTAGGAAACCAAGGCTCCTGCCAGTCCTATTAGTTCCTTACAATGTATACCTAGAGAAGGTTAGTCAGATCCCTCAAACTATGGGCTTTTGAACCTTCAAGTCATACATTGCATAAATGTATACTAGATGTATACATTTACAATGGGTGGTATCAGAACAATTGCATCCACATAAGTTCATCATTGGTTGCCAGAAGCAGACTTATTTTGGAATCTACTTCATCACTGAAAGGTTGCCTTAAAAATTATGCATGGGACAAGTCTCAGGCTAAAAACTTCATAAGATTTACCTTGTTTAATTTGTTTTATTTTCTATGTGTGTACTTTTATTTTCAGTAAGGAGCACAAAGTAGGTTAGGATTCCAAATGCCATGTTCTCAATCATTCTATTGCTGTAGAAATTCTATTCGTTTCTACCCATTCACCAGCTTTCAAAGAAAGTGTAGATTCCACCATGCTGGAGAAGGAAGGCAGAGAAGAATGGAGAAAGAAGGGAGAGAGGAAGACACACAGAAAATGAAAGAGAGAAGTGGTGCAGAAAGAAGGAAGAAAGAGCAGAAGATATAGATAAACAATTGAAGGAAAGATAGAGGGGAAAAGAAAGAGACTTCCCCACAGAAAGGAGACACCACTAGATTTTGAGTTGCACATTTAAGCCTGATTCAGGAGACTGCACAGCACAAAATGGAGTAGATGCGATTTTCAATTATGTTTCCTTCAGATGATCTCCCTACTACAGATATAAATCCATTATACTGCTATATGTTTCTTAGATTCAGGAACAAATAGATACAATTTAGAGGTGCATGGGACACTTAGTCACAGTTAATGTTTCCCTGAGGTTGTTTTATCAGTGAGCTGGAAAATCTCACAGTCCCTAGAGTCCGATTCCTTTTAGCACTAAACAGAGCTGTAGGGGACCAAAGAGCCCTCCTTCTGCTAGCTGAGACTCACTCACTTCTAGACAGAACTCAGCTGCACACAAGATGGGCACTGTCAACCTTTACCTGCATAATGTAGCTGTTCCCATGCTTCCACGCTGATTGGAATTCATTCTGATCAAAACAGTACTTACACATTTTTAGCACAGTCAATCAAGTTACAGCTAAACTTCCTGGCCTTGGGACCTCGTTAAGGATCATTGTGTATTGACTCATATTATGTCCTTGATCTTCAAGGGAAGTATTCATAAGCTCATCTTAAATTCAAAATTTCCCGTTAGTCTTTTAACAGGTAATAACATGCTCAAAAGCATGTGAAGAGTCCACAATTGAAATGTCACAATTCAGAGTTCTCTACGTAGAAATATGGATCAGCAGAGGGAATTCTAAAGACCCATTCATTTTGGAGTTTCTATGTGGTTCAACCAGAAACGATATGTGCTTCAGGCAGTCAAGGAGAGGAGCCATTAATGGGGACCAAAATTATTGAGGTGGTAAAAATCCAAAATCATATAGCTGTTAAAAGCTGGCACTGTACACTGAAACCTCACTAACTTTTTCCAGATTCCCTCAGATCTTCAGAAAAGACCCTTCTGTTTCTATAATGGCCTGGAGTTTTCTGGAAAAGCTAGTAATAATATAGGTGAATACTCAGCAGTTGCCAAACATCTTATGTCTCCCTTTTCAATTACTGTAAAACTTTATTAGCTCCCACAACTAAATCATCACATGGCTGTTGGCAAAAATCACACAAATCTGAGGAGGCCCTGAGGGGAAAAGAAACACATCAAGCTAGAATCCACATTTGAATGGTAAATGAAAGCAGCAGATTCGATCAGAGAAAGTCTAACCTCATTGGCACACCACAATGCAATCCAGACGTCTGAAAAAGGAGAGATTGTGAAGCAATGAGGATGCAGGAGAAGGGGACAATTCCAAAATTGTGGACCTGAGGAGGAGGGGAAAAAATTGAATCCATAACCTCTGCAGATATTTGGAGGAAATCTTGCTTCTATTAATTTTCCTAAGGATAACAACTAAAGATAAGAGGAGAAGTGGTGCCATCCAGTTGATTCCAATATATAACATCCCTACTAGTAGCTGAAGCAAAAATAAAAGTATAGTAAGAATAAGAATAAAAATGATTTATGGCCTAAAAGGGGGTTTTAAGTTAAGTCAATAAACATTTACACTCATTGATCTTGCCAACTAGCAAATTCTGAGCCAAATGCACAAAGGTATCAAAATACACTCCCTGTGATAGTAGCTTGGAAAACCAGATTTAAGCAATCAACATTTGGTATTCATTATCCTAACTCACAATGGCATATCCTCTGTTCAACTTCAGTTAACTGGTTTTTAAGGAGCCCTGGTGTTTTCACAGGTTACACATGGGCTACCAGCCACGAGGTCTGCAGTTTGAACCCATAAGCAACTCCTTAGGGAAAGATGAAGCTGTCTACTGCTGAAAAGAGTTACTGCCTCGGAAACTCTGGAGAAGAGTTCTGTTCTCCCCAACAGAGTCACAGCGTTAAAAAAGACTTGGTGGCAGTGGTTGAAATGGGGCTTTGGGAGGCGAAAAATGAGATCTGGGCCTATGAGAGAAAAGCAATGTAAATAAAGTTAGCAAAAAGTAAGAGGCTTTATTCCCCAAATACCTTCTACTCTGGACAGACTCCAAATCTAGTGGGTCTAAATGTATGACACTTGGGGGTCTTTTTTAAGAAAAACAATACAATATTATCAGTCCAAAAGGAGAAATAAACAGTTACTTTGAATAAGAAAATGACTGATATCAATTTTAAATTGTTACAAGTTTGCAAGTACACAAAATATATGCAACAATAACAATGTTATTACCAATACCCAATGTGGCATGATCAAGAGTCTCTGAAATATTACCTTGTAATTTTAGTAACAAAATCTTTGAAAGACAGTCCTCTCAACAAAAAATTATGATATCATTGTCTTTAAAGAAAACAGAAAATTTATTCTTAATATGGTTGATGCTTACCTTTTTAGCTGCTTACACAGGCATACATGGTATGTGTAGTACTACTAACACTTTGACTCCACAAAGTAGTCAAGAAAATCCATGTGATGGGTAGGTTTGTTATGCCAACAAGGCCACAGAAGTTTGGCGGGTCTGTTGTGACGGCACAGCCAATGAACACACGGGATGAATTGAAGGGCAGAGATAGGAAAGGCTTGGTGAGTCCCGCCCTCTCTCTTGCTTCCGGATCTTCGGACCAGAGAGCTGCCTTATTCGTCCTGTGCCTTGACCTCCAAGCAACACTACCCATGGGACACCTAATCGTGGACTGTGTTGCTGTGAGTTGAGGATCCTTCAAGCCCTACTTCGCCATGCTCCTGGGATATACATCTCTTGAGCCTGGGGACTGTTGGACTCTGTTATCTGGCTGATTGTTGGAAACCTGCTCTGCTGTTTGCTGCCTGTGACCAGATAGCCAGGATTGCTCTATAGAGGACTACTCAGCGGCCCTCAAGACTTGAAGGACTGTCAGTCTTCTAGTTGCCTCACGCAAGTGAGTTGCACCGAGCAATCTATATTGCTTTATAGATAGTTAACTGTTTCTTTCTTATCTTATATACCTTTCTTTATATGTAAACATATAAAAAGAATTACTAGTGTCCTGATTTTTATTTCTCTAAGAGAATCCTGCTTGGCACAACCCATAATATCAGTAGACCCAGGAGCAGGAGCTAGAGGGAAGTCAGAGTTGACACATTCTTTTTTTTTTTTTTAACACACTTAGTACGTTTACTTTTAATATTTTTAATATTTTAATTTCTCCCTCCCATTGCTGTCAGTATGTTTCCATTACCATCAACATACAATCTATATAACTAATCATAGTAAAAATATCCTAGCTTTGCAAAAAAAAAAAAAAGCAAGACCCTACATGTTTATAATCAGATTGCTACCAATCCTGAGATAAGCATCATTGTTAGAATCATTAGTTAATTATCAATGTTAGTATCTGTACCTTCACTTTATATCCATATGGACTTCCATTCTTTTGACAGTATATAAATTAACTACAACTCCCTTGCGCCTTACACACCAATTAAATCTCAACCATCAAAATCAGGTTGTATGCTGTGTGGTTGTTTTTTTAATGTCATCTGACAAATCAACCAATCATGGGTTTCATTATCTTTCTTGTATTTGTTTAAACTGATTATTGAGTAAATGATCATGCCCTAATTTAAGTAACTGCCTTTAGAATCCTAAAAGATTGATGAGGTGCATCTGACTCCCCAGAGGTAAGCATCATTGATGTCCCACCCACCAACTCTCAGCACACTTGCTTCCAAGGCCTCTTTCTAGGCCAAGCTTTAGGGTTCATTGCATAGATTCAATTCCTACAAACGTGTTCAGTTACATCAGGAGCAAAGGCCCCAGGGGATATGATGCTCCTATTAAAACAGATGTCTCTTTCGATAATAATTTTTAATCCTTATATTTTATTCAATATTATTTTGCATGTTTTCATCAACTCTCCAAACCTTCCTTCCTCTTCAGACCACAACTCTCAGAGTAATGGAGTGACCAATTCGTTGCCTTCTTCCAAAATCCTCTTTTACCCCTCTTTTAGGTGCTAACAGCATTCACCTGATCAGGGAAACCACTGTTCCGCATTAGCCAGGAGCAGAATAGTTTCTTGCATGTGGTTCTGCCTCTGTCTGTAACTTGGGCCAGATGAACCTTCAATGCTCCTGTCCACAGGTATTATTCTGTGTGCTTTACCCATTGGTAGAATTCCTCCATGTGGGAGGAAGTCCACCAACCTTCAGCGTCACTGTCTGTCACTGGGTGATGGACTATTAAATAAGTTCACAATTCTGTTTTACATTAAAATTCTCATTTTTAGGGTCAAGTGGAAGATGTAGGGTGAGTAAAGGATTAGTCCCCAACACTCTTCAACACTAATAAAAGGAAGTGAAATCATATCATTTGGGAAGGAGGAAATTAGTCTGATATTAAGAAAAGAGCTTTGTCACTTAAAGGCCAAGCAACAGATAAGAGATTCTATAACGTGGAGTCTTTAAGGAAACAGATATTGAAATGGAATTTGAGTAGTCCACTGTCTAGTGGAGACAACTGATTTGGACATTAATAATATAAACAGGAGGCTTGTTCTTAACTATTATTGATTTCCTTAACACTGACCATTGTCTCATGTCAATTTTATGTGCCATGAGACAAAATGCTGTCCAGTTCCATGTAATTAGTAAGAGTGATTGTGAATCAGATTACTAGAATCCATAGGGTTAGATTAGCTGATTTGGGGAGGGGGGAGATGGAGACCATGATGATTTCCTAGTCCATTTTTGGTCTAGAAACTCTTCTGCAACATATTCAACATCAAAGCAACATGCAAACATCCAATGATGAGGACATTGTGATGTAAAGTCCATTGACTGGAAATCAAATCCCATCCCCCACAAAATAATATATTGTAAAATAAGGAGGGCTAGTCTTGCTGACATCAGATAAATGTTGGCTGAAAAGCAGAGGATATCAGAAAGCTATTTACTTGTGTTTCATGGTGTTTGATACTTGAAGGTCATACTCTTTATGCAAATTTATCCAAGATGGACAATATAAAAAAGCTTGTGAAGTCAGGATATGAGAAAGGCTTACTAACAGCCTGTGATTTTTAGATGACAGAATGTTGCTTGTTGATAGTGAGGAGGACTTGAAACATTTGTGGATGAAAATCAAAGATGGCAGCCTTCAGTATGGACTGCAATTTAATGCAGAGGAAAATAAGAATGCTCACAACTGCCCCATAAACAACATCAAGATAAACAGGAAAAAAAAGTTGGTATTGGGGAGCATGCACAAGAGGGGGCTCGTGTGGGAGGCGACAGGTGGGGAAGGATATTTAAAAAAAATAAAAAAAAGAAGCTGGTATGAAGGATTTAATTTTGAACGGATGCACACTTACTAATCCCGAAAGCCAGTCAAGAAATCAAACAGTATATTACACATTGGGTGGATCTGTAACACAGGACTTTTTTAAAGTCTGAAAAAAGTAGTGATGTTACTTTGAGAACTAAGGTGTCTCACCCAAGCCTTGGTATGTTCAATTGTCTCATATCCATGTAAAAGTTAGACAATGAATAAGAAATATTGAACAAAAAAATCATGCATCTGAGTTATAATAGTGGCAAAAAGCATTGAAAATATAATGAGCTTCCAGAAGACAAAACAAATCTGCTTCGCAAGTGCCCTTTAATATAGTAGTTAAATATTAAGCTCCTAAAACAAGAATACCAAGCATCTAAATCAAAACTAAAGTTAAACATGTGGGGAGAAGTTATTCGCCTCATGTAATTTGGACATGTTCTCAGGAGAGATGGTCCTGGAGAGGGACACTATGCCTGGGAAAGCAGCGGGTCAGTGAAGACGAGGAAGACCCACAAAGAGAGAAACGGACATGATGGTTACCATCATGAAACCTAAAAACTGCCATGCGTACATGCAGGCATGGGTCATGCTTGGTTTGGCTGTGCACAGAGTCCCTACGAGTCAGAGCTGATGCGGCACCACGTAACAGCAATGGTAGATCTGGGGTGTCCTGGAGGGAGCTTAGCGCCGTTGGGTCTTATCTGGAAAGGGCATGTTTGGAGGATGAACCCGTGTCAAATAAAGAGTCAGACAGAGAGCATGTGTGATGAACAGGCTGACAAGGACAGAGGCACGGGGAGATAGAGCATGGCCTATTGGTATGACACAAGTGTGTCACAACTTGAATAGATGGGAAACGTCAAGAGACAAATAAAGGAAGGGCTGGGAGAAATATGAAAGTCTTCATACGTCATGGTAGATTTCGGATCATATTCTGAAGACCTGTGAAAGCCTATGGAGGAAATTATAAAAATTCTATTAATATTTCCATAGGATCATACTGAAAGAAAATGGAAGATGGATTGAAAGTCTCTGGAAAGATCTGAAGCAGCGGGTACAAGACTCACCCATGTGGTTGTGAAAATAGACTGCACAAAACAAGTCAACAGCGAATAACCATCAACACAACGACAATCGGACGAGGAGGGAGAAGAGAGTGCAAAGCTACCTTACACTCAATAGTACTGGTTGCTTAGTACTATGAGATTTGAAAAAGCAGAAAAATTTGGAGTTACCAGAAATGATATCACTAAGCTATGATCAGAAATACAAAGGAGAGTAGATTCAAGGGGAACATCACCTTATAAACAAGATATTTTAACAATCAGAAGAAAAGTGACATAAAATGTATTTGAGGGCTGAGCCCCGATGGTGTTGTGGTTGTGCGCGGGACTGCGGTCCATTGGGAAGGAGGTTCAATTCCAACAGTGGGGCTGGGCCCCCTACTCCCACCACCGGAGAACAGTGATCCCCCCCAAAAAAAGTATTTGAAATTGATTATTAAAAACAAAAAAGTTAAAAAGGAAAAGAAATAAGATCATTATTTAAAATAAAGTAATTTACTTAAAAAACCTCTTTAGTATAGTACATAAATTAGTTATTAAAAACTAATGAGCCTACATGTTGTAGGCTGAACATGTAGGCTCATTAGTTTTTGATTCCTACAAAACAGAATGTTTGCAAAAGTGTTTATTTATGGCTATCAGTCTTATATATTGAAGTAATTAGAAAAATCCTAGTTTCTCTATCAACTAACACTGAGTTCATTTTTCCCAAAAAGTTTTCAGAGATCTATTCTCAGGATCCTTCAGTACTATACTAAGCATATCATTAAAAATATTGCATTATTTGTGAGGTGGTCATATG